>CM068373.1:429360322-429532822 GCA_034769895.1 Magicicada septendecula | reverse complement strand
TAGAAAAGCACCGGACACTGATGGGCTGAACGTGGAGCTTATAAAGCATGCACCAGCCTTGCTGCATGATCAATCTATGCTGGACCACTGGTCATGTTCCTGAGGACTGGCGGATTGCAAAGGTAATTCCCATATTCAAGAAAGATGATCGTAATGACTGCAGGAACTAAAGAGACGTCAGCCTTCTTAATACTTCATAAAAAATTGTATGCACCTATATTAAGAACGCGGTTGAATGCAATAACAAAGACCATGCTTTCAGAGGCCTATAACGGTTTCAGGAAGGGCAGATCATGTTCACATTGCATATTTACAATAGCCCAGCTCATTGAAAAACGTAGAGAGTATCAGCTGCCCACATACATCGTCTTCGAGAAGGCGTTTGACTGCGTGAACCGGAACAAACTATGGACAATAATGGCAAGGAAAGGGATCCGACAACATCTAATTAGAGCGGTACAGAGTCTTTATGTGGAGAATAAAATCTTAATTAAAGCAGGGAAACAGAGAACAGTTCCTAGAGTTGGCCTGATCAGTTACGGAGTACGACAAGGTGTCCATTATCACCTTCTCTTTTTAATTTATATTCAATTAAATTTATTATTTAAACTATACCTTATTTGATCCGTCTAGCGATCTTGTAGTTTAAAATTCCACTACATGTTTCGGGAATTAAATTCCCATCTTCAGGTAAAACTTCTTCTTCCTAGTATATAGGAGTCGTCGGTGAAATTATTAAAAACACATACACACACGAACGAATAAAACAAACACAACTGTTATAAATAACATAATTAAACACCGTACACACACAGCTAACGAAGACAGTGCGCACTGCCTGACAGTCACATATCATCTGGGCTGATTGCAAAGTTCACCAGTATCTTTAATACGGTATCATACAACGTATTCGATTTAAATGAAAGCTGGTCGTTGAGCGAAGTTTCTTTATGGATTTTGGATGCTTTATAAATTTCGAGTTCTTCCAACGCATCCATCAAACGACCTTTGTTAGTGACGTGCATGGGTACCATATTCTCCGCGAACCCAGTGTAATTGTGGTTTTCGTTTATTAAATGTAATGCAAATTTAGACTTGGCTGATGTGATGTCCTTTTTTGGTAAATGTTCTTTATATCTATCAATTAATCCCCTCCCCGTTTGGCCAATGTAAAATTTGTCACAATCATCACATTGCAATTTATATATGCCTGAGCAATTTTCTATTACTTTAGG
Source organism: Magicicada septendecula (assembly GCA_034769895.1). Classification (NCBI taxonomy): domain Eukaryota; kingdom Metazoa; phylum Arthropoda; class Insecta; order Hemiptera; family Cicadidae; genus Magicicada; species Magicicada septendecula. The sequence goes on along the minus strand of CM068373.1, from coordinate 429,531,587 downwards.
AGACCTTAACATAAATATATTTTTTTAATTATTGACAGTTCTGAATGAAACATTGATATTTAATTTCTTGAACTCATTTTTTATTACATTACGGAGCACATTAGTATGTTCGGTTGATACAAATTGCACTTTATCCCTGTCATTTTTTATCTTATTCTGCTTATACTTGTGTTTCCAAATCAAATTATCTACCATGTCACTTTTGTTACCTTTTTATGGCCCTATTTGATAATTTTAACCTCATCCCGATGGTCTTCACGGCTTAAAGGTACAGTCATCAGTATGTGCACTAATGCATTAAACGGCGCTATTTTTTGTGTGTGAGGATGAAATGAGTTAGCATGTATAGTCAAGTCCGTGGTAGTTGGCATGTTTAGATTGTATCTTTGCAATAGCCTAGCTCATTGAAAAACGTAGAGAGTATCAGCTGCCCACATACATAGCTATCATCGACTTCGAGAATGACATTGTGCTAGACGGTGTAGTGGGCTTTAGCCTCCTCAACAATACTGCTCCATTCCCTGTTCTCTGGTTCTCTGCCCTTCCTCTCCAACCTTGTTGAAATCTGTAGGAGCCCTTCTGGACTCTGAGTTGGACATTACTATGTATTTTGTCTTGTTTTCGTTTCCCACAAGACCAATTTTCATTGCTTCTGCTTCCGTTAATGCATACAAGTGTTTGAGGCTATCAGCGTTCTTTGCTACTATTGCAATGTCAAATGACACGACACTGCCAGGAATATAAATCTGAAGAGAGTATAATTAGGCAAGATGGTACTTGCGGAAAAGATGTTAAATATACGCTCACTCAAGGACGAATAGCTATCCAAAAGCCAAACTCTGGTCATCAAGAGTTAGAATATATCATCATCATCATCATCATCTTCATCTTCAAGGATTAAACCAAGGATGGTTTGTCCCGGTCTCAAATAGACAAAGATTAGAGCTTATCACTCCAGCGCTTCCTCGGACGTCCCACACCTCTCCGTCCCTTCGGCTTATACTTCCATAGTTGTTTGGGGATGCGGCAGTCATCCATTCGGCAAAGATGTTCCCACCAATTCAGCCGATACTCGGAATCCTGTCGAGTATACTCATAATATTCAGTTCCTACAGTATATTTGTGTTCCTTCTATGATCATGGACAGTATACCCTGCCACGTGCCTGAGAAATCTCATTTCAGCCGCTTGGATACGACTGGCCTGGCCTTTAGTTAAAGTCCAATTCTCAGACCCATAAAGAAGTGTGGGAAGGGCCATCACCTTGTAGAATTTTAGGCGTGTTTCTCTGCTTGCTGACTTCAGAGTTCGCCTAATAGTCCCGCACATAAGGTTGAACTTATGCAAGTTATTCACAACGTCGTTGCTTGTATTGTAAGACACACGTCATAAAAATACGTTGCAAGAATTTCAGATGATCTGTGGAACCAATAACACAACATTCCTAAATAAGGGTCACAAGGAGAAAAACATAAAGCTGCATAAATTTACGGCTCTTTGTTTATCGTATACAAGCGAGGTGTAGACATCGACCAACTAGTTATATTTTAATTTTACAAGGCGGTCCTGCCGCCACTGACCACTACACGTGGGTCCAATCTACTCGAAAGTCTAATACAAGTCTATATATATATATGTTTCGCGTAGGTTTCGCCAGAGGTCACTGTGCAGAGAACTGCAATTACTGTCCGTAATTGTTCGCTTTTTACCTTCAATTAAGTGTTTTCAGGTGCAATCTCGTTTATATTTTTAAACATGAAGGGCGTGTACTTTAATATTTCAATGCCTTTCCGGAACTGGCTGCCTTACTGCCTTTTATCTGCACGAGTAATTTAGTTTTGTTAACGTTACCGTTTATGGTCTTTGGGACGAGAAAGAAGAATTTAATTTTAGCACACTGTTAATTTTAGCTACTTTTTTATGAGTTGTTAAATCTAGTTATTGCTTAACCGTATAATCATCTTCACAATACGTCTTAGGCAAGGTGTTGCCTGTTCCGCCTTCAAAGATAGTCCAAGCATCTCTTCCTGGGTCCACCCACACACCTGTGTTGTCCTATGTGTTTGTATTTACAGACATGTTTGGCCAGTCTCAAATCTGATATTCTTTCTATGTGTTTGACATTGTTTCTAAGTGTCCACCGTTGTTCAAAATCTTTTAACTTTCATTCAAGTCAAAAACTTGTAAGTCTTCCCTTATGGTCTCACTCCTTAGGCAGGAAATCATAAAAATTCAAAAATTCATGTAGCGTATCAAATTAAAAACAATTTTAACTAAAATCTGAATCCAGTGTTAAGTTTTGGAAATTTTGTGGCGCCAGGTCCAAAAGGCGGGGAAAATTCCATAAATTTACAAATTCTATGTGGAATATGAAATTAAAGAAAATTCTAACCAAAATCTGAATATAGTGTACAGTTTTTAAAATTTCAAAATTTTGGTACCGGAGGGCCAAAAAATTGGTTAATTAATTTGAAAAATTGTAAAAATCCAGGTGGGTGTCAGACTAAAGGGAATTTTTACATAAATCTGATTGTTTGTAATTTTTATCGTTTATTGTGTGATTGCTCCACAATAATTGTTACTTTATTAAACAAAAATTGTAGGAGAATCGGCATTTCTGTAATTTAATAATTGGAAAACTATCCATTGTCCAAAGTTATCCAATAATAAACGTAGTTTGTTCAAAATAGTAAGCGAGTTCTGCGGCTAGTTAGGATGCATACTAGTTATAGACCATTACTAATCAGGCAGTTATCGCAGATGTTAGTTGTTGGCTCGCGTGCTTTATTAACTACAATAATACATAATAATGTTCCAGTTTCTCCATTAAGCCGTGTGTCGTCGACAGTAGGTTATCGCTTGCAGTGACAGACGAGATGGCGACACACTCCAGTTCTGTAGCCCAGAAGCCTGCAGTGAGCGACACACAACGGAGGGTAGACGCACGAAGCTCGTTTGACTCGACTGCCACGAAGAACTGAAATAAGACAAAATAATGTAGAAGATGTTCACTGACAGACTTTAATCAATTAAGTTTCTGACTTTATTAAGCATACTGTAAAACGAATTCCTTAGTGGTAACCGACATTACTATGCTTACTCAAAATTAATGAAATCGAAAGCATTGAACAAATCATTAAAATTAATAATATACAGAAGCATAATTAGACCAGCTGTAAGATATGAATGTGAAACCTGAGTATTAACACAAAAAGACAAACAATATCTAAGAATTTGTATAAGAAACGTTTTCCGGGCTGTTTGGCCGTGGTCTACGGATTAATGACAAACCAAAAGTTTCAACAGCACCACTGGCTGCCATCATCAGTGGAATTCAAAGAAATCCAAGGCCTCCTGAACGTAGGTTGTTATCCTGTTGTTGTATAAGTACAGGTAGATGCTTATAAGTACAGGTAGCATCGCGGGACATCTTCAGCCTTTACCACAGTACTGTGGGCGTGACGATAACAACCTACGTTCAGGAGGCCTTGGATTTATTTGGATTCCACTGATAATGGCAACCAGTGGTGCTGTTGAAACGTTTGGTTTGTCATTAAACCGTAGATCACGGCCAAACAGCCCGGAAAACTTTTCTTATACAACTGACACCGGCCGTGAAAGCCTTAGGACAATTTTAGTATCTAAGAATATTCGAACAACATACGACTTCTTATTTTTCTGTATGTTTTGTAAATTTCAAACTCCTCCAAGGTGTTCATGATTCGACCCTTTTCGCAAGTGTGCAGTTTTTCTAACTTAGACTTGAAATCCGTGTAAATGTGGTTGTGTGAGACCAGGTGGCTATGATAGTTAGTCTTTATGTTGACGGAGTTAAGATTTGTTAATCGTTTACGTGTGTGTTCAAGGAAACGTTTAAGAAACCCCTCCCCGTTTGACCGATGTGATACCAATTACAGTCATTACATGACAGTTTGTAGACGCCTGTTTTCCTTTCCAAAGGCGTATGTTTATTCTGCCTGAGAGTTTTTAATATAATATTATTAGTTCTACATTTTATGAAATATCTATCATTGTTTAATACTGAAGTCAAAATCTTTGGCATGAAATATGTGTATGTGGTCGATATAAAGGTTTTTTGTGCATCACCATTTGTTACTTAGAGATTAAGTTAGGTTTTATATTTTTATTTGTCCTCAGCAGTCGATTAATGGTTGAGGTCTTGTAACCATTTGTAACAGTGATACTGCCAAATTTAACATGCATGAAATCAAAGCATGAACTAATGAATAAGTTCAAAATCCAAAAGATGTTGGTCGGGAATTTTTCACTAACGGCATCGAAAAACTCCTGGCACGCTATAATAATTGTTTAAATAAACTTTGCAATTCTGTAGAAAACTAGGTATTTAATTTTAGATAAATAAAAAAAGTTTCATAAATATTCCACATGCTGTGTTTGTTTTATGGTAGTGCAACAAACGTTTTGGACTGTTCCTCCAAACACTTTTTAATACTGCTTAGTGTTATTATTGTCAGTGTGCTAGTACACTGTAACGTACACATAAATACACAGTAACGTTCTAAAATTTTGTCTGAGGGGGAGGGGGTCTGGTCGATTCGGCTTCATACAAAAGAAAAAATAAGTTAAGACTAATCAATATTACAGTCTTTAAAGTGTCATAAAAACGTATAATAACTTATTGAAATCAATTCCATTAAAGTAATAACACAATAAAAATAAGCTCTGTTGAAACATTGTTTTTATAAGATAGGCCTACTTATTGACTTAATTGATTTTCCTATATTTCATATTTCAAACGCAAATGCTGTGTAATAAACTTGTTTGTACATATATATTTAAGAAGTGCTTACTACTGTATAGCGTACACAGTTGAGAAATTAATAAAACGGCTTAAAAATTAAGAGATTAACAAACATTCTCGTCAACTTTCCACCCTCTGGGGGGGGGGGGATATCCTGTCCCGTTTGCCCCCTCCCTGTAAATACATCATTAATATATGCACAGGTTTGGATATATTAAATCACTTACTCCTTCAGTATATTTTCAACCGAAAGATCTGTTCACTACAAATACGTTTTAAAAAGTTGCTTTCACAGTAATAATGTGGAAGCGACACGTTACAGTACCTTCATTAGCTCTTGCCTCTTCCGGTTTCTGTGGTGACCCGTCAACGAGCGATACGAGCACAAGTGCCAAAACCAGAATAAGTGACAATTTAGTGTTCATTTTACTTACAGTAAAACCAAAATTCAAATCTCTGTTCTAACACCCGTCACCTTTTACAACTCGTTCTGAACACATAAGCTTATATATATATATATATATATATATATATATATATATATATATATATATCTACTGACAATGGTTTGGTATCGACAATTGTACCTGATATCAAAATTTATCTCTATTTACGATAGCATTCAGTTTTGTATCACCGAGTACATGTTTCTACAATTAACGATATACGTAATGGAATTTTTTGTTTACTTTTGTAAATATTTCTTACCAGTGTGTCGCATTTATTTTTATTTAACAGTAATTCTGTAGTATTTAATTTAAGTTAATTTACTGATAAGGAAAACAAAACGCATTTTCCTTAAACCAAAAAAAAATCTCTTCAACAATACTTTAAAATGTGTGTGATTCTTTTGTTCGCGGGTATTATCTGTATTTTAAAACAGTATAAGTAAATAAGGTATTAATTAGGGGCCCGAACGTTAATGGCTCGAATTTTACTATTACCTGAATAGTTGATCAGATTTAAATAGACTTAAGTCTTACTCTCAAGTCCAATACCGTGCCAAGTGATCGTTTTAATATCGTGAGGTTAGTGGTAAATCTATCCAAGTCCAGGTTTTAATGATGTTTCAAAATGCTTCAAAAACGACACTTTTTGTGCATTTCTCTTATTCGTTTTACTTATTACAGATGTGTAATCAATTAAAAAACTCTATTAATAATAAAAACTTAACCTTGAAAATCAGTTTTGTAATTTATCATTGAACATGAAAATCTTTAACTTCAGTTTTCCGTAAATTCACGTGAGTGGACTTGGGTAGATTTATCAATAACCCCACGATGTAGCAGCTACGAGGAAAAATGGCACTGCAGCTTCATCATTCTTTAGATTTACAATCTGCAGAAAGTTAATTAATTGCATAATGTAACTAGTTAGAGTGAAGAGGGCCAGTACAGCGGTTTCGTTTGCGACTACCAATGGCAACGGCTGTGCTGCGTCGTTGGATCGAGTCAATGTCACGACTCGGTCTGCCTGTCCACCCCAACCCCGCCGCTATAGTTCCGCTGGGAACAAATAGTACAGCGGTCTTGTCTACCACGTGTTGGCTACATAGTAACAAAGGCACACTTACACTACATACACCGCGCGAGCAACTCCTTGTCCTATTCTTTGCCGAGACAAATAATTATCCCAGTATTTGTCAAACGCATTTCTGGAGTCACCCGACTAAGAAACGTCTTCTTTGAGCATCCTCTAGCATTTGTCCCAACAATTTTTCCCTCTAATACCATGGTCATATAGTCATCGTGATCCACCCCAAACTCTCCAGACATCTATATTTCATAACAATGATGTTCATCCACAATCTTTTTCTCTCACGTTTCCTCTTAGACACGCGTTTTTTCACTCTGTTCGTCCACAAAAGACATTGCTTCCGGCACTACCACCATGCATTAGAAGCAACTAATAGTTTCTTGTCTCATTTCCCGGTGGACCGTGATTCAGAGCCAAACGGAGCCATTCTCCGCCTAAAACGTTTTCGCCTTGTTTTACTCTAGTACTTCATGAGGTAAATAGAATATTTTATTCATGAACGTTATTTTTTCTGTAATGTCCCAGACTGAACCTTACACCCACCTTGACTATGCTGCCACGTACTCAATTATACATTCAAATTTACAACTCCCAAATCAAAATTCATCTAAGTCGAACCGTCTTAGACTACCGTCGTTTCTGTTTCTAAACACCTTGCTAATGTACGTCAGTGAACAGTAGCGACAAGACACAGTCCTGCCTCGCTTCTATGATTGTCTGAATCTTTACTCCAGACATACCCTTACACGTTCCTTCAACACTCTGACTTTTATAGAACTCGTTTGTATTCTCGCTGTATGTCTGTCTGTCTGTCTGTCTGTCTGTCTCTCTCTCTCTCTCTCTCTCTCTCTCTCTCTCTCTCTCTCTCTCTCTCTCTCTCTCTCTCTCTCTCTCTCTCTCTCTCTCTCTCTCTCACTCTTTCTCTCTGTTCCTGGACATAAGACAATCTTAATTAATGTTTACTTGACATTAGGATCATTCTTAAAAATATAATTCTTCAAAAAACGATATTAATTGAAGACGTTGGGCATGCAGTGAAACACGTTACTTAAAAAGATTTAAATAAACACAAATGCTTACTAATTTCACAATTTATCCTTAAATTCTGACAATTGTTTCAGGCTAATAGGCTATTCTCAAAGACCTGGTAAGAACAACTAAATACAAATAATGTATTAGAGGGTATGTGTAAAAGATGGTTGAGGGGATGGAGGAGCTAGTAGAGGAAATGTCAAGTGACTGTAAAAAATAATAGGAATGCATATATTAAAATTAACTAAACTTAATTGCTGCTTTTAACAAAGGAGATACAAAGAATTCTGCTTGTTCATTCGTTACATTTTTCTAACGAATTCCTAATTGCTTTCCTAGTTGTTCGCTCTAATTGCTTTCCTAGTTGTTCGCTCTAATTGCTTTCCTAGTTTCTAAAATTTCTAATGAGTCCATTTTTTTTTTACCTTTTTGTACGTTATGTATCTTTGAGAATATCTATATATTATCTTTGTGTACACAAAAAACGTAATATTACTGCATAACGTAGAGTAAAGTGAAAAATGGATTTATTTGAGATTTTAGAAATTAGAAAACCAATTAAAAATAACAAAAATGTAACGAATGAACAGACTGAATTCTTTTACCTAATTTGTTAAAAGCAGCAAATTAGTTTAGTTAATTTTAGTTATTGCATTCCGATTATATTTTACAGTCACCTTACTTCTCTTTAGCTGCTCCACTCCCTCCTCGACCCCCTCCTACACCTTCTGTACACAGACTTAACACATAGTTATCTCCAACACACTTTTTGTATTTACCACCCCTTTGAGAACAGCGTAATCGGCTGAAACAAACATCAAGTTTTAAGAATAAATTGTAAAACTGCCAAGCGTTTGTGTTTATTTAGATCTTTTCCCAAAACGTTTAAATCATTATAAATTGCAAGAAAAAAAAATATTATTTGGCAAAAACTTCTAACATTAGTCTGAACACGATTTACTTGAGTACGATTTAGTTATCTTATTTAACTGCCGGTGAAAGACATTGTTCTTTTAGCAGACTCTGTTTTCTTTAAAAAGGCCAAGGCTGAATACACAACGAGCGAATTTATTAATAACAAGTTACGGAGTTCGAAAAATTTTGGTAAAATTACGTAACGAGGTTCCTTAAACAAATATCTTTCACGGTTCGTTAGCTAAGAAAATCTATCCAAATTGTGGAGGGATATTACAAAGAATCGATAAACAATTCCAATGAAAGCCGAAAAAGAAAAGTTTATTTTACCTACCTGTGATTTATACATAAATAAATTATAAACAAACGTCTTTGTTATTATGTAAAACAAAACAAAACAGCGATTCATTACTGTATTTCCCACGTACGGGAACTCGTATGGGAATTCCGTGTCAAAATCAGAATCTGAAGAAAGGGAAAGAGATACGATTTTAACTGTGGTATTTAAAACGGATATTTTGTACGATCATTTGTTAAATCTGGCAACTGAATAAAAGAATTTGAAGAGACGTTTAAAGCGTTAGAAATTGAGTCTTGACGGAGAGCGGTACTATGTTACAGCAAAGGAAAGCTACAATTAGTATAGGATTCCTTATCAGCTATTATTGGGCAGACGTTGGGCAGATAGTGGGCAGGGAGAAAAATCTTGTAATGTGCTGAACGTGCTCTGAATCGTAACATTTTGAGAAAAGAAACAAGGAACAAACGATTAAACATTGTGCTGTAGAAAAGTGCAGAGGATTTCGTGGAAATACAACAATATAAGGAATTATGAGGTGTTAGTTATGAGGAAATAGGAAATAGGATATAGAAAAAAACTGGTTGTGGAAAGGATTCAATAAAAGCAAATACGGCAGCTACGACTCTTAACGTAGTAGGCAAATAACTATGGCATTCAAAACGAAGAACGGTGCCTTAAAATTGGTAGGTGATGCCGAGAAAAAGATTCTTATGCGGAAACGTAAAGAAAATACGAGTATTTTAATCAGTCGCTGATCAAATAGAATGACCTGACGACGTGTAAATGTGGCCACCCACCAATATCCGCATTAAAGTTGGGGAAAACTTTGACTAGCATGTATTTACAACGACACTTCGAACAGACTTACTCGTGTAAGTGAACGAGCTATGCGAGCTCTCAGTTTTAACCGACTGTTTGGCATGCTTATCTATATTTTTGAGGTACGTTTCATAGTAACTTCTGAATACATCAACCTGTTTTCATCAACTTGACATGTCCATACGTTTACCATTTAGAGCCCTTTTGTTTTCGAGATCGATCCACCTCGATCTTAAAAATAAGAGTCAGAGTACAACAAAATGTGAGAAGGAAAGGTTTTGGAAAAAAATCGCAAAAATGCATGTAGAGTATCAAATAAAGATATCAAATGAAATATAAGTTCAACCACAACTACAAATTTTTAAGACAGTAAAACCCATAAAAGTACAATTTTTGAAAAAATTGTAAAAATCCATACCAGGTATCCGACTACAGATAATGTTAACCCAACTCTGAATATATTGTTTATACTAAAATTTTTTTAACTTTAGGGACAGAAGATTTATTAATTTGATTTCATCTAATAATACATATTTCATTTAAAAAAAAGCAAGTTCTGTAACTCTGAGAGCTTACTACATTGGATGCAATACATTGAATAGCAAATAGGCCCTAACATACATTGAATGAATGGATGAGAAATTTCAAATAGCCTAACCGTTTGTACTCGCACATAACTTGCTGTTGCGGCTATGAATTCCGTGCCTACCTCCTTATGGAGTTCGAATGATTGGCAGTGCCTTTTACCTAACTAAGGCTAAGGATACCGCCGGTGATGGTCTGAGAGGTTCATATGATTCTGTTCTGCCTACACAGAACTCCAAGAGAACAGAAATGCGGAGAGAAACCCAAGGAAGAGGTTCTAGAATGAAGTGGCTGTAGAAACGGGCTGAAGTGACTTTAAACAGAAATCAATAATACAACAACCTGTCGACTTCAGAATATGGCCATCCACCAGTCCTAGGATGCACGTTGTAAGAGCACGTTGTAAGAAGATTTTATTAGCACTGCATTATACTGGACTGTGCCAAACTTCTCGATTCGATCTGCTTTTCCATTTCGTATTAACAAAGTAATAACTTTCAAAATAGTTACTGCAACCGTCTCTCAATACAAGTAGTGTTCGGAAAAGCCGATGTGTTGACTCTATTCTGAGACTGTAGCGCTAATCTGCGACCGCGTCCGCGAGCATCGTTCCTCAATTTACAGTTGTCAAGCCACATAAAACCTTACTAAAGTAAGAGGACTGCATCCGTTATAGTCGTCAAAACGTATCTTTCGCGAAGAACGGTTGACTAAATGTTAATTTTTTTTGTATTATTGTACCCAAATCCAGACGGCGAAGGTTGTAAAATTTCTTTTCCAAAAAAAAAAAAAAAAACACCTGACGTCATTGAAGAATGGCAGAAATCGTTAAGCGACTTACAACATGCGTAGTGTCTACACGAGTGAATAAAATAATTATAATAAAAACCGTACTGAACCATCCGGCTTATTCCTCTGAGTATATAATTGTTTTACGTGAATGGGTTACAAGCCCATCGCACAACCCATAACCTGGAGGACAGGTAATTTATAATCAAGGTTTTCTTCCTTTAGCCTTTGGTGATCCAACACTTAACTGCAAGGCAGCAGCTAGGCGTTTGCATCACATCACAGCAGCAATTGGTACCATCACATACCAAGATGATAAGGAGGCTGAAAGCAAAATTAGTCTCTTCCAGTCGCTTTGCGACTGTATCATCAAACATTTAAAGAAGAAAACAAGGAGAGAGACGCAATTGAAATATTATAATTTAATGGCCATAACTCAACTACTATATGGTAGTGACACTTGGATTAGAAAGGCCAAAGATAGGCTTATATCTAGAATACAAAGAGTGGAAATGAAGTTCTTGACGGGCTCTAAAGGGTTGTACCAGGAGAGATGTTATCAGAAATGATCATATTAGAATGGAGCTAGGCATAGCTGAAAGCTTTAAATGAGAAAATCTGCCGGTACAAAGCGGAGTGATGGTTACACGTAGAGAGAATGGATCCAACTAGATTTTCAAGAAGAGCCCTTGACTATCATCCAAGGGGGAAGAGGCGTGTGGAAAGACCCCGTAAGCGATGGTTGGATGACTTCCATTGAGACTGCAACAGACTGCTAGCCTAAGCCGTAAAGGATGACGACGACGACGTAGTGAACACAGACCTATTAAAATAACAAGTATTAAAATAAGCGTGAAATTACAAATGCATCGCGCTTCCCTACGGAGCAGGGGTCGCTGTTTATAGCGAGTAACCGACTTTATATTTAATGATAATGTGATGTATTTATAACATATACACATGTATTGCTTACTAATGGTAACTACAATCTCAATCTTCTATTGTGGTGTATTCATTGTTCATAACCTAAAGGTACCAAACATATGATTTATAATAAAGTTTCAACTACTCACACTCGACCGATTTAGGTCGTAGACCATCGTCAGGACGATAACACGAGTGCACAGTAATTAAAACTTTATTATAAATCATATGTATGGTACATTTAGGTTATGAACAGTGAATACACCACAATAGAAGGTCGACTTTATATTTTTTTATAGTATGTTCACAGTATCACACCGAGATGCAATAAAGCTCAGTATGTACTGATTACTAAGATCTGTTACCCTGATAAAGAGTACAGTGTAAGTACGAGAGTACCTTTGTCATTGTTGTTATATGTTACAGTGTCCAGCCCAAAGCAACGTCGCATAATACTACAAGAACCTGCTACCCTGATATCGCAAACGGCTAACCAGGCAGCTGTATTCGTGTCAAAGTGGCGTAAAGTGCAAACAATTGATCATTTTCTTTACATTATTAATCTCGCAACAATGCTCCAGCCTTTCTCGGGTATTATTGTTTTGTCTTCATACCTTCGTTTTTCAAGGTTGCAAGTCCATTACCCCGTTGTTGGATGTTTGTTCTGCGAGATAATAAACACGCCCTTTCAAGACGAAAGTCCGTCCGTAATAAACTAAGAAACATTTTTTCCTGCCGTGAAGAGTATAAACTGAAAAAGTAAGGTAACCTGCTTACAAAACAGTATATATTTAATTTCGTTGTTGTGTATGCTTTGTAGTTAATGTTCGCATACAATTCCTTCTAATTTTTTGTAAACAATATTTTTTTCTTCATAATAGCGATTCTGTTGAACCATTACGGTCACGACCTGAAGCTTATCTAACCTAACTCAACCTACAAATTGTTGATTTGTATCAACTGAATGTTAAGGCCCTATACTATAGCCTATTAACTTAGATCCCAGTGTTATCGAACGACGTTTTTCTTCTTCTTCTTCTTCTTCTTCTTCTTCTTCTTCTTCTTCTTCTTCTTCTTCTTCTTCTTCTTCTTCTTCTTCTTCTTCTTCTTCTTCACTGCATGGCTTGAGCTGTAGTCCGTGTTCCGACTTCACAGAGTCTCTGACCATCTCTCGTCCCCACTTACCTACACTCAAACGCTTGTTTAGGAATACGCGTGTCTAACATGCATTCCACATGGGACTTCAAATTCTTCCTGTATTCATTTATTCTCTCCAGAACCGACGGTAACTTCAGATATTTCCTTATGTCGTCGTTTCGTAGATGATCTCTCTAACTACATTCCTTAACTGCTCATATACAAAGTTATACAATTATACAAATATATAATATACAAAGTTATTGTATAATTATTATATATTGCAGTTATTATAACAGGAGTTTGAATAACACTGAGTTGTTACTTCCTAAGTTTCCTAACGAAACCGGAGTGACACAAAGCAGCGTTCTGAGGCGTCTACTCTATGCTCTGTATACGACAGATTACTCACAATTCCTGAGACTACTATAGCAACTACTATTGCCGACGTTACGGCAAAAGCCTCTGCTTACATACAGGCCACTAGAAAACAACTTGGGCATAAACTTAGGAAGCTGTAGGCCTAATGGTTGATTGGTGGTAGTTCCTTATTAATCTTAATAACAAATTACTAATTTATAAATCTGTCTTGAAGCCGGTTCATACAAACGAGATACAGGCGGTTGCTGCCTGTTCCGCATTTAAAGATACTGTAACCCCAGTCTTCTTGGACGTTTGACAAAGTTCTTCTTCTTCTTCTTCACTACGTGGCTTGGGCTATAGCCCGTTCCGGTTTCACAGAGTCTCTGACTATTTTATCCAGGGTCTTCCACGATCTCTCGTCCCCGCTGGCCTATATTCAAACGCTTGTTTAGGAATACGCGTGTCTACCATGTGTTCCACATGTGACTTCCAGTTCTGCCTGTATTCCTCTATTCTCTCCAGAACCGGCTGTAACTTCAGGTCTTTCCTTATGTCGTCGTTTCGTAGACGATCTCTCAAACTATATCCCTTAAATGCTCTTAAAAATTTCATTTCCGAGGCCTGTATTTTTGAAATATCTTTTTGCAGGAGAGTCCACGTTTCACATCCATACATTAAAGTCGGCACGGCCACGACGTCATAGAACGTTCCAGAACGTTCCCTGTGTCTCCCTCTGCGTTTTATTCTTCAATAGTTCTCTTATTGTTCCACGGCTATAACTAGATTTATTTAACTTTCTCTCATTACCGTTGTCCGTCCTATATGAGATATCATATCCCAAATAACTAAAATGTGATACCTGCTCCAAAGCACTACCATCAATTATAATTTTGCTCTTACAGGGTTCTTCTCTAGGAAGGCCATTACTTTTGTCTTAGTATTTTAGATCTTAAAGTTGTATGTTTGGCAGATAGTATGCAAGGTATAAATAGACCTTTGTAATTCATTTTCACTCTTTCCTATAATTATTTGGTCATCTCCATATAGTAATGTGCTACGTGATCCCTTATACGAAGATTCGTATACCTGCGGCACAGACTTGCATCCATTCTCGCAAAATTTCGGCAATAACGACATTTTCTAGTTCCATAATTCTATTTTACATTTGTTTTATACTTCTTTTAGTAAAAATCGTACTTATGTTATAACTGATAACATTTAATTTTTAACATAAGCTTTAGATGTTTAAAGCTGTAAGTTGCTCATCGTCTAAAGAATAACATGGTTCTGTATTCGAACAAAATCAGATTGACAGAGCAAAACAAACGTTTGACCAAAATACTTTCTTAATCGAAAATTTGTTATGTGGTTTACTTACTGCCTTCCTGGAACAACGTAGAGCGATATTCAACGGGGAAGAGGGGATGTATAACTTTTCATGTGTACTAAATGCGTCCGTCCACTATCTTCATGTACGTAGCTAAAGAGGAAACCTCTGTGGCCTATATTTACGTACGGTTGGGACAAGGGAAAACAAGTTCAAGTTGACTAATGTGTAACAATTGCAGTTAAACAACGACTAAAAATGCGATAATATTACACCATAGAACGAGATGAAAAGAAGTGTGAGGAGCGCTCAGCTCCAACGTGAACAACAACAAAAATATGAAACCATTCAATGGTATGGACATTTAAAGCATTTCCAAACGTTGATACTTTAAATCAGTTTAAGGTCATTTCCGAGAGAAAACTGTTCAAGGAAAGAAGAAAGGAAGGCCAATATTAGACTGAAAAACGTCCACAAAAACGATAATGGCAAATAGACACAGTGGTGTATCTAGACTTTGGTTTGGGGGGGGGGGTCGGCTTCATACAAAAGAAAAAAACAAGTTAAGACTAACCAGCATTACTATTTCTAAAGTGGCTGAAAAACGCGTGATAACATCCTTAAATCAGTTTCATTAAAGTAAACGGTAATAACGCAATGAAAATACGCACTATTGAAACATTCTTAAAAGACTCTTAGACCTATTGACAGAATTGATTTTCCTATATTTCATTTTTCAAAAGTATACCCTAATGCTGTGTAATAAACCTGTTTGTTTACTTAATAAAGTTGCGTTAGTGGTTATAATCACAAACAGAATTAACACTGTTGCACACCACTATAGAAAAATTATTCCGATTAGCAGTTTCAAGCTTCACATTGATGATGAGCTGTGGTGATTTCTATAGTGGTGATCAACAGTGTAAATTCTATTTGAAACCTGTTTGTATATTTAAAAAAGACGTACTAATATATTATAGTACACAGCTGAAAAAAATAAAATAAACAGCCTAAAAATTAACAGATTAACAATATTCGCCAATTTTTTTCGCTAATCATCTGGGGGGGGTCTGGTTCCGCTCGTCCCCCCTAAACAAAACTAATGCCAACACGAATAAGTAAACAAGGTAAATGGCACTAGTTTGTAGCAACTCCTCTTTTTAGGTAGGCAGTCAGTCGGCTCGAGTCTCTGCTTTCCCTCTTCTTATCAATATACAGTAGGTTCCGCAACCAACATACATACTGCCGTTACCTTACCAGATCCTTAATGCAGTGATTTCCCTTTACCTTATCACAGAAAATTGTATTCTTAACAATTTTACGGGGACAAAAATCGCAGCTGTTTCGTAAAGAGATTGATTACCTGGGATATCGCTTAACAACAGAGGGTATTACCGCCGCACCAGATAAGATTAGAGCCATTCAGGAATTTCGGAAGCCAAAGAATCAAAAACAACTTAAAGGATTTCTGGGCTTAACCAATTTTTACAACCGATTCACCAATAAATACGCCGAAGCGACGCAACCGTTGTTAAACTTATTAAAAAAGAATACCACGTTTAAATGGACAAAGGAAATGGATCAGCATTTTGAGAGAGTCAAGGAATTATTCATCGAATCAGTGGTTCTTAAGCATCCTGACCCCAACAAGCGTTTCTACCTACAG
This sequence comes from Magicicada septendecula, assembly GCA_034769895.1. Taxonomy (NCBI): domain Eukaryota; kingdom Metazoa; phylum Arthropoda; class Insecta; order Hemiptera; family Cicadidae; genus Magicicada; species Magicicada septendecula. The sequence goes on along the minus strand of CM068373.1, from coordinate 429,515,411 downwards.
ACGGATGCGAGTCGTTATGCGTTGGGAGGCCAGCTTTACCAGCTAGACGAGAATAACGACATTGGAGTAGTCGCATACACAAGCCGCGTGGTACGGGGAGCTGAGCGTAATTACTTCACCACAGAATTAGAGCTACTGAGTGTTGTATACTGTTTGCAAAAATTTAGGACCTACGTACTGGGTAAGCCTTTTACAATCATTACTGACAATAAGGCGTTAATATTCATAAAAAAGTGCCACCTAAATAACTCCCGCATAACGCGATGGATTCTCGCTATACAGGAGTATGATTTCGACATCATTCACTGCAAAGGGCGAGATAACATCGTGGCGGACATCCTGAGCAGGCATCCTGAAGACATGGACGAGGAACAACCAATCGATCGAACCGAGGAGTTAGAGATCAATCTTATCAACATCCGCATCAGTAAGGAGGCTAAGGAGCAGCTCAAGAATATAAAAAGTTATCAACTAGCCGACATGAAATTGAAGCAAATTATCGACGTAATACGAGCCAATAAACAACATAAACTTGCCCAAAAATACAGTTGGCACAATGACAAATTATACCGAAGCGAAAAAGGGATATGGAAACTTATGTTGACCAATGAACTTTGCCACAATATGATTGCTGAACTACATCAGGCATACAGTCATGTGGGAAATCGGCGTACATATCAACTGTTCAAAGAAAATTTCACGGGGAACTCAGTTAATAAGATTACCAAATTAATTACGAAAACTTGTCAAATATGCCAGAAAAGCAAGGACCATTTTAAACGAATGGTAGGCGAAACGCAGCCTGTCATACCCCAAAACAAGAGTGAACTAGTTAGTATTGACTACTATGGACCATTACCGGTATCCACGGGCAAGGTCAGGTACATACTCACTGTGATTGACAACTTCACCAAATATGTAAAATTATATAAATTAAGGCAAGCCACCACGACCGCCACTATAAATAAAATTAAATTGTATTGTGAAGAAATGGGAAGGCCATCAGCAGTACTGACTGACAACGGTACACAGTTCACCAGTCAACGATGGTTCACAGCATTGACGGAGATGGGTATTAAACCAAAATATACCGCTATTCGCAATCCGTGCACTAATTTGGCCGAAAGGATCAATCGACAATTAGGCAACATGTTTATGGCATTGACCTCCGAAAGACACACAAAGTGGGCACAATTTCTTAATCTAGTTGAAGCATGTATAAATCAAACATACCATGAGACAATTGAAACCACCCCGTACGAGGCACAGTGGGGAAGAAAACCGGAGCGGGACTGGACCAAATATCTTGACAAGGAAATGATGCCGACAAGCCAACCAATTAATTATCATAATATTTACTTACGCATAAAAGAAAAGGGAGAAAAAAGGACAAATCGAATCAACGCTGCTCATCAGATTTCAAAATTCCAAATAGGAGATAAGGTGTTGCTACGCGCGTATCCAATCTCAGAATATTAACAAGAAGATAATAGGGAAATTTTGCAATTTATTTGAAGGACCATATAAATAACAAAGGAACTCGGAACAGCAACCTACCAGCTAGAAGACGCACGGCGACCAGGATGTATCAGAGGAAATTTTAATATACGACAATTAAAACCGTATTATGAGCAAAGACCCATTACTACACACATGAACACTGATACTACATAGATACTAAACAGATTGTAATAGCACACAACGTCTACATATGTAATAATTGTAAGATTCGAATACTGTTGTAATAAATAAGGTAATCATTGTTAATTATTAAATTGTATAAGGATTCCAAAAGATATTAGCGTAGTTATTATGAATGTACTACACTGTAAGAGTAAGTTAAGGGAAGTAGAACGTAAACAGATGTTAGGGCAAAATGTCATTGTAACATGTGTTGAGATGAAAGGGAGAGTAAAGCAAAATATTTTAAAAGTAGTTGTTTGACCAGTTTGTCAAGGGTGGGACGGAGAGTCTGTATGTAAACAAACCTTGAAATGCCGTTGACACTTAGGGTATAACAACAGATCGTAAACTAACTAATATTGCCATGTTATGTTAAATAAATTAAGAGTAATTAATATAATGTGATGTACAAACAAATCTAGATTATAGCAAGGGTTAAACAAATTATTGTTAGTAATATAAAATTTTAGCAGGGGATTAGGGACGCATCAATAGAATCAATCCCAAATTCTATTAAAATTTTGATATGATTCTATCGGGGGACGATATCACGGAAAATTGTATTCTTAACAATTTTACGGGGACAAAGTCATATGGTACCCAGGGAGAAATGTAAATTTATAGAAAGCGGTGGTTTTCTTTAGAAGTAAGAAAACATTAAAATATGTAGTAAAGAGCGATAGCTATTCAAAAGACGACCTTGCGTTGACGCCAGTAAGTCGGCTAAGAATTTATATTTTGTCACGGACGGGTCGGACCGTCATAAAACTGTATTGTTTACTTGGGTGTAAGAAACATTTACTAAGGTTGTAAAAGTTAAGTGCACCTAACAAAAGAGAGAGTATGTGTGAAATGGAAGGTGACGCGAGTTTCATACCACGTGTTCACGCGCATTTTGTGGACGAATAGCGGATAGCGTCATTTTTTGCGCGGGCTGTTCCGTTAATCAGATTGGGTAGTTTTGAATTTAGCGGTAAGTCAGACCAATAGGCGTGTAGTTTGTCGATATTGAGTGTGGGTAGTTTTAGCGAAATATAAAAATACGGAGTGTAAGAAGTTAGGGCAGTCAACGGAGAGATTACAGATATTAGACTCGTATTAGTTCCAATAATAATTTCTCAGTAATTTGATTAAACATACTTCAATCGCCACGTAAGTCAGTCACGGTAACGCGATATTAAGTATTGTGAAAGCTACATATTATAAACATTTAATAATCGTTTACAAGAATAACGTGCAGAGAAATTAGAGAAGATAAGTTAAAATCGGGTAACATATCCAAGTTTTACTTAACACAGCATCAATCGTTAAATCGAAATACATTGCGATTTAAATGTGTCAACGTCATGGTGCGGGACAGTCGATCAATAAGCAGTTATTAATCTGGTGTTAGACGCACTTAGCTTTTTCAAAGAATATACTGTGTATTCAACAAGTGTATTAGCATACGGCACATGTGTAGTTATCACTAAGTTGTCAAAGTGAATGGTGTTTAATACCTGTGAAACAAGTGTATCAATTAGTGCAAAACTAACAAGGATAAGGGCTCAACGATTAACGTCGGCTACCCGCCTGGAACGTGTGGAATTGATTACATCGCGGCGCAGAGTGGATTCAACATACAAGTAAATAATAAAATGAACACTTATTGTACTATTGTCTATTAAATTTAAATGTATGTAACTCATATATGGTGACTCAATTAGTCAAAGAATTCATAGCCAAGAAATAAGCACAAACAAATTTTATAGCAAACTTATTAAAGGTAATGATCTACAAATTTTGTAATATGTAAATACAAATTAGTTATTAAAAACTTAATTAATAACAGTCAAATTGTGTTTATTTATTACTGGCGCCCTGGGATAATTTTTAAGAGTCGGTACACTAAAGTAATTGTTACATTCTGTTGCTGATAATTAGTATGTTATAAATATTAATATTGTCATTGGGTAAATTAGCTTGATAAACTCTTACTTTTCACATCCTCGTAGGCCGAGTGTAGTATGTATAATAGTAACGTGAACTTTTATCAAGGCCTATTTTAAAGTGTATTACATTCTGGCGCCCGGAACGTGGGACTATTGAGTCACTAATAGAATAGTAAAATAAGAATCAAATAGAATTAAGAATAACAATAATATAAGATATAGTTGTATGATTACGCGGAGTAAGAGTAGGAAAAACATTAACACACAGAACAACACGCACGGAGAAAACAATAACATGAATACAGAAACAACATCCCACGGTAACGAAATGGACTTCGATATAAACAATCAGATAGGAGACTCGCAGACGATCGCACACATTTCAATGGGGAATGAAGAGTCAAGGACGCGGGGACTGAACGAAGAAAATGCAGAAACACAACATATTACACAAGAAACACTAGTAGAGGTTAGAGAGAGACCAGTATATCAGACATTACCAGAGAAAAACAAAGACACCGATATATGTACAATACTCCAACAACTAGTACAACAAACACAACGAATTGAACAACAATCGAAAGAAACAAAAGAACAACTATTACAACAAACACAACGACTTGAACAACAATCGAAAGAAACAAAAGAACAAATAAAAGAACTGGCGGAAAAAACAACACAACAGCTAACACAACAAGCGACACAACACAAACAACAAATGCAACAATTATCAGAGCAGATGCACAAACAAAATATGGAACTAAGAAACGAAGTATTCACGCAACTCAATCAAGAGAGAGCAAATAACCAAAAAGTTCTCCAGGAGTTTAGAGTAGATATTGATAATAAGGTCGAAGAAAATTGTGATAAGATTAGTACCGAAATTAGTGCCAATACAAAACAACAAATTAAAGAACTTGACGAAAAATACAATAATAATTTTGAAATAATTATTGAAACAGTAAGTGTAAACAATCAAAGATGTGCAGATAACACGGCAGCTATAAATGAATTAAAGGTCGAAAAACTGAAAGAATTGGAAACTAAAATCAACAGCAAGTCTGACGAGACACACCTTAAATTACAACAAATACAACAGGAAGTACGAACTAAACTAGCGTCAATAAGCAACACACCATGTAATCGGAGCCTGACAAACGAACAGGTGAAGGACATAAAATATAATGGCACGGGTGATTTCCCGATGGAATTTATTAAAGAATTGAATGAAATATTCAGAGAACATTATCAAGATGCTGGAAACATCAAGTGGATAGCAAGACATCTTGAAGGAGAGGCAGCAGTGTGGTGGAGGTTAGTAAAAGATAACATTAACAATTTTGTGGACTTCACTGACGCATTTATAAGTAAATATTGGAATGACGTCATCCAAGAGAGAGTACGCAATGAACTGGAATTCGGAAGGTATCACGCCGAGAATGGAATGAACATGATCCAGTATTTAGAGCGTAAACTGTTAGAAAATCGTCAATTAATTCCGCCAATACCTGATAAGTATTTAATTAGAAAAATTACTAAACATTATCCGCATGAAATAAGAGTTGCGATAATTACTCGTGGTGTAGTGACAATCAATGAATTCGAGCAGGTCTTGTTAGAATTTATGAGTCTGAGAAGTGACACCAGAGAGGCGAGCCGAGGGTACTATGACGGACGGCGAGATCGTAAATCATGGACGAGGGGTGAAGAGGAGAGAGAGCGACCAGCTGAGCACGGGCGCACAAATGAAAGTGAAAGTAGGCCAGTCACTTCACACTACCCCAAACGAACAAACAAGTTTAAAAATGAGAACGAACCTATTCCATCCACCAGCGGTGCGAACGGTAACAAAATTAATACCGTTATGCCAAAAAACTAGCTAAGTTCTGTAAATATGAAGTAGACTTAAGTAATATTAGTAAATATATTAACACTACTTTTCTAGATTTAAGAGATGATTTAATGGATGATGATGATGTCAACATAACATGTAAAGTTAATAAATGTCCGGAAGTAAGCGTCTCGTTGAACGGTGTGTCTACATGCGCCTTATTGGACACCGGGAGCCAATTAAACGCTGTCTCAGAACAGTGGTTTAAAGACAATAACAAGGAATTGGGTGATCTAGAAATGTTAAAATTGTCGAATACCGTAATTAAGGGTGCAACCGGCAATAAGTCAAAAAGGGTTACACAACAAATCCTATTAACTGTCCAAATCGAAAGTTTAAGAGTCGATAGTGTCTTCGTAGTTGTCCCAGAATTAATAAAAGATTGTATCTTAGGCATAGGGTTATTGGAAGAAAATGGGTGTGTGATCGACCTGAACAACAAACGATTAATCATTCAGGGAGACCAAAACCAGGAAGGAACGACAGCGGAGATACTACGAGTAGAACTCGCATCTGCCGATGAAGAGATCGAAGAATTGATTGGACAGAAGGTACAAACTATCACAGACATAACCGAAGCTGAACGGAGCGAGCTAAAGCATATTTTGATGGATAATAAAATGGTATTCCGGGATACGCCAGGTAGGATTAACTCGTATCAACATAAATTCGAAGTCACCGATCGGACACCCTACTGTCAGAAAGGTTGGCCGATTCCGATGAGATACAAGGAAGCAGTGAAAGCAGAAATTTAGAAAATGGAGGCGCATGGTGTTATTGAAAGGGCCCAGAGTCCATACGTCAACCCTATGGTTACTGTCGTAAAGAAAGACCAGACGGTTAGATTATGTTTGGACGCCCGTAAGGTGAATTCAGTAACAGTTCCAGACCATGAGGGAGCCATTCCAATTAACGAGATACTGGCAACATGTGGTAACATTAAAGTCATGTCCACAATTGACCTCCGTAGCTCATTTTGGCAAATCCCATTGCATCAGGAATGTAGAGATTTTACTGGGTTTTTGTACGAAGGCAAGTGCTATCGGTACACAGTGACGCCGTTCGGATTGAAGACTAGCCTAGCAAGTTTAACACGTGGTTTGGACCGAGTATTGTCGGAAGAAGTGAAGGCATTTACGATCTTATATATAGATGACTGCTTATGTATCTCGGATAGCGTGGAAGAGCACCTACGGCACTTAAAATTATTATTACGTGACATCAAACAAGCTAATTTAACTGTCAACTTTAAAAAATCGCAGCTGTTTCGTAAAGAGATTGATTACCTGGGATATCGCTTAACAACAGAGGGTATTACCGCCGCACCAGATAAGATTAGAGCCATTCAGGAATTTCGGAAGCCAAAGAATCAAAAACAACTTAAAGGATTTCTGGGCTTAACCAATTTTTACAACCGATTCACCAATAAATACGCCGAAGCGACGCAACCATTGTTAAACTTATTAAAAAAGAATACCACGTTTAAATGGACAAAGGAAATGGATCAGCATTTTGAGAGAGTCAAGGAATTATTCATCGAATCAGTGGTTCTTAAGCATCCTGACCCCAACAAGCGTTTCTACCTACAGACGGATGCGAGTCGTTATGCGTTGGGAGGCCAGCTTTACCAGCTAGACGAGAATAACGACATTGGAGTAGTCGCATACACAAGCCGCGTGGTACGGGGAGCTGAGCGTAATTACTTCACCACAGAATTAGAGCTACTGAGTGTTGTATACTGTTTGCAAAAATTTAGGACCTACGTACTGGGTAAGCCTTTTACAATCATTACTGACAATAAGGCGTTAATATTCATAAAAAAGTGCCACCTAAATAACTCCCGCATAACGCGATGGATTCTCGCTATACAGGAGTATGATTTCGACATCATTCACTGCAAAGGGCGAGATAACATCGTGGCGGACATCCTGAGCAGGCATCCTGAAGACATGGACGAGGAACAACCAATCGATCGAACCGAGGAGTTAGAGATCAATCTTATCAACATCCGCATCAGTAAGGAGGCTAAGGAGCAGCTCAAGAATATAAAAAGTTATCAACTAGCCGACATGAAATTGAAGCAAATTATCGACGTAATACGAGCCAATAAACAACATAAACTTGCCCAAAAATACAGTTGGCACAATGACAAATTATACCGAAGCGAAAAAGGGATATGGAAACTTATGTTGACCAATGAACTTTGCCACAATATGATTGCTGAACTACATCAGGCATACAGTCATGTGGGAAATCGGCGTACATATCAACTGTTCAAAGAAAATTTCACGGGGAACTCAGTTAATAAGATTACCAAATTAATTACGAAAACTTGTCAAATATGCCAGAAAAGCAAGGACCATTTTAAACGAATGGTAGGCGAAACGCAGCCTGTCATACCCCAAAACAAGAGTGAACTAGTTAGTATTGACTACTATGGACCATTACCGGTATCCACGGGCAAGGTCAGGTACATACTCACTGTGATTGACAACTTCACCAAATATGTAAAATTATATAAATTAAGGCAAGCCACCACGACCGCCACTATAAATAAAATTAAATTGTATTGTGAAGAAATGGGAAGGCCATCAGCAGTACTGACTGACAACGGTACACAGTTCACCAGTCAACGATGGTTCACAGCATTGACGGAGATGGGTATTAAACCAAAATATACCGCTATTCGCAATCCGTGCACTAATTTGGCCGAAAGGATCAATCGACAATTAGGCAACATGTTTATGGCATTGACCTCCGAAAGACACACAAAGTGGGCACAATTTCTTAATCTAGTTGAAGCATGTATAAATCAAACATACCATGAGACAATTGAAACCACCCCGTACGAGGCACAGTGGGGAAGAAAACCGGAGCGGGACTGGACCAAATATCTTGACAAGGAAATGATGCCGACAAGCCAACCAATTAATTATCATAATATTTACTTACGCATAAAAGAAAAGGGAGAAAAAAGGACAAATCGAATCAACGCTGCTCATCAGATTTCAAAATTCCAAATAGGAGATAAGGTGTTGCTACGCGCGTATCCAATCTCAGAATATTAACAAGAAGATAATAGGGAAATTTTGCAATTTATTTGAAGGACCATATAAATAACAAAGGAACTCGGAACAGCAACCTACCAGCTAGAAGACGCACGGCGACCAGGATGTATCAGAGGAAATTTTAATATACGACAATTAAAACCGTATTATGAGCAAAGACCCATTACTACACACATGAACACTGATACTACATAGATACTAAACAGATTGTAATAGCACACAACGTCTACATATGTAATAATTGTAAGATTCGAATACTGTTGTAATAAATAAGGTAATCATTGTTAATTATTAAATTGTATAAGGATTCCAAAAGATATTAGCGTAGTTATTATGAATGTACTACACTGTAAGAGTAAGTTAAGGGAAGTAGAACGTAAGCAGATGTTAGGGCAAAATGTCATTGTAACATGTGTTGAGATGAAAGGGAGAGTAAAGCAAAATATTTTAAAAGTAGTTGTTTGACCAGTTTGTCAAGGGTGGGACGGAGAGTCTGTATGTAAACAAACCTTGAAATGCCGTTGACACTTAGGGTATAACAACAGATCGTAAACTAACTAATATTGCCATGTTATGTTAAATAAATTAAGAGTAATTAATATAATGTGATGTACAAACAAATCTAGATTATAGCAAGGGTTAAACAAATTATTGTTAGTAATATAAAATTTTAGCAGGGGATTAGGGACGCATCAATAGAATCAATCCCAAATTCTATTAAAATTTTGATATGATTCTATCGGGGGACGATATCACGGAAAATTGTATTCTTAACAATTTTACGGGGACAAAGTCATATGGTACCCAGGGAGAAATGTAAATTTATAGAAAGCGGTGGTTTTCTTTAGAAGTAAGAAAACATTAAAATATGTAGTAAAGAGCGATAGCTATTCAAAAGACGACCTTGCGTTGACGCCAGTAAGTCGGCTAAGAATTTATATTTTGTCACGGACGGGTCGGACCGTCATAAAACTGTATTGTTTACTTGGGTGTAAGAAACATTTACTAAGGTTGTAAAAGTTAAGTGCACCTAACAAAAGAGAGAGTATGTGTGAAATGGAAGGTGACGCGAGTTTCATACCACGTGTTCACGCGCATTTTGTGGACGAATAGCGGATAGCGTCATTTTTTGCGCGGGCTGTTCCGTTAATCAGATTGGGTAGTTTTGAATTTAGCGGTAAGTCAGACCAATAGGCGTGTAGTTTGTCGATATTGAGTGTGGGTAGTTTTAGCGAAATATAAAAATACGGAGTGTAAGAAGTTAGGGCAGTCAACGGAGAGATTACAGATATTAGACTCGTATTAGTTGCAATAATAATTTCTCAGTAATTTGATTAAATATACTTCAATCGCCACGTAAGTCAGTCACGGTAACGCGATATTAAGTATTGTGAAAGCTACATATTATAAACATTTAATAATCGTTTACAAGAATAACGTGCAGAGAAATTAGAGAAGATAAGTTAAAATCGGGTAACATATCCAAGTTTTACTTAACACAGCATCAATCGTTAAATCGAAATACATTGCGATTTAAATGTGTCAACGTCATGGTGCGGGACAGTCGATCAATAAGCAGTTATTAATCTGGTGTTAGACGCACTTAGCTTTTTAAAAGAATATACTGTGTATTCAACAAGTGTATTAGCATACGGCACATGTGTAGTTATCACTAAGTTGTCAAAGTGAATGGTGTTTAATACCTGTGAAACAAGTGTATCAATTAGTGCAAAACTAACAAGGATAAGGGCTCAACGATTAACGTCGGCTACCCGCCTGGAACGTGTGGAATTGATTACATCGCGGCGCAGAGTGGATTCAACATACAAGTAAATAATAAAATGAACACTTATTGTACTATTGTCTATTAAATTTAAATGTATGTAACTCATATATGGTGACTCAATTAGTCAAAGAATTCATAGCCAAGAAATAAGCACAAACAAATTTTATAGCAAACTTATTAAAGGTAATGATCTACAAATTTTGTAATATGTAAATACAAATTAGTTATTAAAAACTTAATTAATAACAGTCAAATTGTGTTTATTTATTACTGGCGCCCTGGGATAATTTTTAAGAGTCGGTACACTAAAGTAATTGTTACATTCTGTTGCTGATAATTAGTATGTTATAAATATTAATATTGTCATTGGGTAAATTAGCTTGATAAACTCTTACTTTTCACATCCTCGTAGGCCGAGTGTAGTATGTATAATAGTAACGTGAACTTTTATCAAGGCCTATTTTAAAGTGTATTACATTCTGGCGCCCGGAACGTGGGACTATTGAGTCACTAATAGAATAGTAAAATAAGAATCAAATAGAATTAAGAATAACAATAATATAAGATATAGTTGTATGATTACGCGGAGTAAGAGTAGGAAAAACATTAACACACAGAACAACACGCACGGAGAAAACAATAACATGAATACAGAAACAACATCCCACGGTAACGAAATGGACTTCGATATAAACAATCAGATAGGAGACTCGCAGACGATCGCACACATTTCAATGGGGAATGAAGAGTCAAGGACGCGGGGACTGAACGAAGAAAATGCAGAAACACAACATATTACACAAGAAACACTAGTAGAGGTTAGAGAGAGACCAGTATATCAGACATTACCAGAGAAAAACAAAGACACCGATATATGTACAATACTCCAACAACTAGTACAACAAACACAACGAATTGAACAACAATCGAAAGAAACAAAAGAACAACTATTACAACAAACACAACGACTTGAACAACAATCGAAAGAAACAAAAGAACAAATAAAAGAACTGGCGGAAAAAACAACACAACAGCTAACACAACAAGCGACACAACACAAACAACAAATGCAACAATTATCAGAGCAGATGCACAAACAAAATATGGAACTAAGAAACGAAGTATTCACGCAACTCAATCAAGAGAGAGCAAATAACCAAAAAGTTCTCCAGGAGTTTAGAGTAGATATTGATAATAAGGTCGAAGAAAATTGTGATAAGATTAGTACCGAAATTAGTGCCAATACAAAACAACAAATTAAAGAACTTGACGAAAAATACAATAATAATTTTGAAATAATTATTGAAACAGTAAGTGTAAACAATCAAAGATGTGCAGATAACACGGCAGCTATAAATGAATTAAAGGTCGAAAAACTGAAAGAATTGGAAACTAAAATCAACAGCAAGTCTGACGAGACACACCTTAAATTACAACAAATACAACAGGAAGTACGAACTAAACTAGCGTCAATAAGCAACACACCATGTAATCGGAGCCTGACAAACGAACAGGTGAAGGACATAAAATATAATGGCACGGGTGATTTCCCGATGGAATTTATTAAAGAATTGAATGAAATATTCAGAGAACATTATCAAGATGCTGGAAACATCAAGTGGATAGCAAGACATCTTGAAGGAGAGGCAGCAGTGTGGTGGAGGTTAGTAAAAGATAACATTAACAATTTTGTGGACTTCACTGACGCATTTATAAGTAAATATTGGAATGACGTCATCCAAGAGAGAGTACGCAATGAACTGGAATTCGGAAGGTATCACGCCGAGAATGGAATGAACATGATCCAGTATTTAGAGCGTAAACTGTTAGAAAATCGTCAATTAATTCCGCCAATACCTGATAAGTATTTAATTAGAAAAATTACTAAACATTATCCGCATGAAATAAGAGTTGCGATAATTACTCGTGGTGTAGTGACAATCAATGAATTCGAGCAGGTCTTGTTAGAATTTATGAGTCTGAGAAGTGACACCAGAGAGGCGAGCCGAGGGTACTATGACGGACGGCGAGATCGTAAATCATGGACGAGGGGTGAAGAGGAGAGAGAGCGACCAGCTGAGCACGGGCGCACAAATGAAAGTGAAAGTAGGCCAGTCACTTCACACTACCCCAAACGAACAAACAAGTTTAAAAATGAGAACGAACCTATTCCATCCACCAGCGGTGCGAACGGTAACCAAAATTAATACCGTTATGCCAAAAAACTAGCTAAGTTCTGTAAATATGAAGTAGACTTAAGTAATATTAGTAAATATATTAACACTACTTTTCTAGATTTAAGAGATGATTTAATGGATGATGATGATGTCAACATAACATGTAAAGTTAATAAATGTCCGGAAGTAAGCGTCTCGTTGAACGGTGTGTCTACATGCGCCTTATTGGACACCGGGAGCCAATTAAACGCTGTCTCAGAACAGTGGTTTAAAGACAATAACAAGGAATTGGGTGATCTAGAAATGTTAAAATTGTCGAATACCGTAATTAAGGGTGCAACCGGCAATAAGTCAAAAAGGGTTACACAACAAATCCTATTAACTGTCCAAATCGAAAGTTTAAGAGTCGATAGTGTCTTCGTAGTTGTCCCAGAATTAATAAAAGATTGTATCTTAGGCATAGGGTTATTGGAAGAAAATGGGTGTGTGATCGACCTGAACAACAAACGATTAATCATTCAGGGAGACCAAAACCAGGAAGGAACGACAGCGGAGATACTACGAGTAGAACTCGCATCTGCCGATGAAGAGATCGAAGAATTGATTGGACAGAAGGTACAAACTATCACAGACATAACCGAAGCTGAACGGAGCGAGCTAAAGCATATTTTGATGGATAATAAAATGGTATTCCGGGATACGCCAGGTAGGATTAACTCGTATCAACATAAATTCGAAGTCACCGATCGGACACCCTACTGTCAGAAAGGTTGGCCGATTCCGATGAGATACAAGGAAGCAGTGAAAGCAGAAATTTAGAAAATGGAGGCGCATGGTGTTATTGAAAGGGCCCAGAGTCCATACGTCAACCCTATGGTTACTGTCGTAAAGAAAGACCAGACGGTTAGATTATGTTTGGACGCCCGTAAGGTGAATTCAGTAACAGTTCCAGACCATGAGGGAGCCATTCCAATTAACGAGATACTGGCAACATGTGGTAACATTAAAGTCATGTCCACAATTGACCTCCGTAGCTCATTTTGGCAAATCCCATTGCATCAGGAATGTAGAGATTTTACTGGGTTTTTGTACGAAGGCAAGTGCTATCGGTACACAGTGACGCCGTTCGGATTGAAGACTAGCCTAGCAAGTTTAACACGTGGTTTGGACCGAGTATTGTCGGAAGAAGTGAAGGCATTTACGATCTTATATGTAGATGACTACTTATGTATCTCGGATAGCGTGGAAGAGCACCTACGGCACTTAAAATTATTATTACGTGACATCAAACAAGCTAATTTAACTGTCAACTTTAAAAAATCGCAGCTGTTTCGTAAAGAGATTGATTACCTGGGATATCGCTTAACAACAGAGGGTATTACCGCCGCACCAGATAAGATTAGAGCCATTCAGGAATTTCGGAAGCCAAAGAATCAAAAACAACTTAAAGGATTTCTGGGCTTCACCAATTTTTACAACCGATTCACCAATAAATACGCCGAAGCGACGCAACCGTTGTTAAACTTATTAAAAAAGAATACCACGTTTAAATGGACAAAGGAAATGGATCAGCATTTTGAGAGAGTCAAGGAATTATTCATCGAATCAGTGGTTCTTAAGCATCCTGACCCCAACAAGCGTTTCTACCTACAGACGGATGCGAGTCGTTATGCGTTGGGAGGCCAGCTTTACCAGCTAGACGAGAATAACGACATTGGAGTAGTCGCATACACAAGCCGCGTGGTACGGGGAGCTGAGCGTAATTACTTCACCACAGAATTAGAGCTACTGAGTGTTGTATACTGTTTGCAAAAATTTAGGACCTACGTACTGGGTAAGCCTTTTACAATCATTACTGACAATAAGGCGTTAATATTCATAAAAAAGTGCCACCTAAATAACTCCCGCATAACGCGATGGATTCTCGCTATACAGGAGTATGATTTCGACATCATTCACTGCAAAGGGCGAGATAACATCGTGGCGGACATCCTGAGCAGGCATCCTGAAGACATGGACGAGGAACAACCAATCGATCGAACCGAGGAGTTAGAGATCAATCTTATCAACATCCGCATCAGTAAGGAGGCTAAGGAGCAGCTCAAGAATATAAAAAGTTATCAACTAGCCGACATGAAATTGAAGCAAATTATCGACGTAATACGAGCCAATAAACAACATAAACTTGCCCAAAAATACAGTTGGCACAATGACAAATTATACCGAAGCGAAAAAGGGATATGGAAACTTATGTTGACCAATGAACTTTGCCACAATATGATTGCTGAACTACATCAGGCATACAGTCATGTGGGAAATCGGCGTACATATCAACTGTTCAAAGAAAATTTCACGGGGAACTCAGTTAATAAGATTACCAAATTAATTACGAAAACTTGTCAAATATGCCAGAAAAGCAAGGACCATTTTAAACGAATGGTAGGCGAAACGCAGCCTGTCATACCCCAAAACAAGAGTGAACTAGTTAGTATTGACTACTATGGACCATTACCGGTATCCACGGGCAAGGTCAGGTACATACTCACTGTGATTGACAACTTCACCAAATATGTAAAATTATATAAATTAAGGCAAGCCACCACGACCGCCACTATAAATAAAATTAAATTGTATTGTGAAGAAATGGGAAGGCCATCAGCAGTACTGACTGACAACGGTACACAGTTCACCAGTCAACGATGGTTCACAGCATTGACGGAGATGGGTATTAAACCAAAATATACCGCTATTCGCAATCCGTGCACTAATTTGGCCGAAAGGATCAATCGACAATTAGGCAACATGTTTATGGCATTGACCTCCGAAAGACACACAAAGTGGGCACAATTTCTTAATCTAGTTGAAGCATGTATAAATCAAACATACCATGAGACAATTGAAACCACCCCGTACGAGGCACAGTGGGGAAGAAAACCGGAGCGGGACTGGACCAAATATCTTGACAAGGAAATGATGCCGACAAGCCAACCAATTAATTATCATAATATTTACTTACGCATAAAAGAAAAGGGAGAAAAAAGGACAAATCGAATCAACGCTGCTCATCAGATTTCAAAATTCCAAATAGGAGATAAGGTGTTGCTACGCGCGTATCCAATCTCAGAATATTAACAAGAAGATAATAGGGAAATTTTGCAATTTATTTGAAGGACCATATAAATAACAAAGGAACTCGGAACAGCAACCTACCAGCTAGAAGACGCACGACGACCAGGATGTATCAGAGGAAATTTTAATATACGACAATTAAAACCGTATTATGAGCAAAGACCCATTACGACACACATGAACACTGATACTACATAGATACTAAACAGATTGTAATAGCACACAACGTCTACATATGTAATAATTGTAAGATTCGAATACTGTTGTAATAAATAAGGTAATCATTGTTAATTATTAAATTGTATAAGGATTCCAAAAGATATTAGCGTAGTTATTATGAATGTACTACACTGTAAGAGTAAGTTAAGGGAAGTAGAACGTAAACAGATGTTAGGGCAAAATGTCATTGTAACATGTGTTGAGATGAAAGGGAGAGTAAAGCAAAATATTTTAAAAGTAGTTGTTTGACCAGTTTGTCAAGGGTGGGACGGAGAGTCTGTATGTAAACAAACCTTGAAATGCCGTTGACACTTAGGGTATAACAACAGATCGTAAACTAACTAATATTGCCATGTTATGTTAAATAAATTAAGAGTAATTAATATAATGTGATGTACAAACAAATCTAGATTATAGCAAGGGTTAAACAAATTATTGTTAGTAATATAAAATTTTAGCAGGGGATTAGGGACGCATCAATAGAATCAATCCCAAATTCTATTAAAATTTTGATATGATTCTATCGGGGGACGATATCACGGAAAATTGTATTCTTAACAATTTTACGGGGACAAAGTCATATGGTACCCAGGGAGAAATGTAAATTTATAGAAAGCGGTGGTTTTCTTTAGAAGTAAGAAAACATTAAAATATGTAGTAAAGAGCGATAGCTATTCAAAAGACGACCTTGCGTTGACGCCAGTAAGTCGGCTAAGAATTTATATTTTGTCACGGACGGGTCGGACCGTCATAAAACTGTATTGTTTACTTGGGTGTAAGAAACATTTACTAAGGTTGTAAAAGTTAAGTGCACCTAACAAAAGAGAGAGTATGTGTGAAATGGAAGGTGACGCGAGTTTCATACCACGTGTTCACGCGCATTTTGTGGACGAATAGCGGATAGCGTCATTTTTTGCGCGGGCTGTTCCGTTAATCAGATTGGGTAGTTTTGAATTTAGCGGTAAGTCAGACCAATAGGCGTGTAGTTTGTCGATATTGAGTGTGGGTAGTTTTAGCGAAATATAAAAATACGGAGTGTAAGAAGTTAGGGCAGTCAACGGAGAGATTACAGATATTAGACTCGTATTAGTTGCAATAATAATTTCTCAGTAATTTGATTAAATATACTTCAATCGCCACGTAAGTCAGTCACGGTAACGCGATATTAAGTATTGTGAAAGCTACATATTATAAACATTTAATAATCGTTTACAAGAATAACGTGCAGAGAAATTAGAGAAGATAAGTTAAAATCGGGTAACATATCCAAGTTTTACTTAACACAGCATCAATCGTTAAATCGAAATACATTGCGATTTAAATGTGTCAACGTCATGGTGCGGGACAGTCGATCAATAAGCAGTTATTAATCTGGTGTTAGACGCACTTAGCTTTTTAAAAGAATATACTGTGTATTCAACAAGTGTATTAGCATACGGCACATGTGTAGTTATCACTAAGTTGTCAAAGTGAATGGTGTTTAATACCTGTGAAACAAGTGTATCAATTAGTGCAAAACTAACAAGGATAAGGGCTCAACGATTAACGTCGGCTACCCGCCTGGAACGTGTGGAATTGATTACATCGCGGCGCAGAGTGGATTCAACATACAAGTAAATAATAAAATGAACACTTATTGTACTATTGTCTATTAAATTTAAATGTATGTAACTCATATATGGTGACTCAATTAGTCAAAGAATTCATAGCCAAGAAATAAGCACAAACAAATTTTATAGCAAACTTATTAAAGGTAATGATCTACAAATTTTGTAATATGTAAATACAAATTAGTTATTAAAAACTTAATTAATAACAGTCAAATTGTGTTTATTTATTACTGGCGCCCTGGGATAATTTTTAAGAGTCGGTACACTAAAGTAATTGTTACATTCTGTTGCTGATAATTAGTATGTTATAAATAATAATATTGTCATTGGGTAAATTAGCTTGATAAACTCTTACTTTTCACATGCTCGTAGGCCGAGTGTAGTATGTATAATAGTAACGTGAACTTTTATCAAGGCCTATTTTAAAGTGTATTACAACCTTCTGCATCATATACCGTTGGTGATACCCCAGTGATCCGCCTTTAGGGGCGATTTCTCACCACAAGGACAAGAGGAGGGTGTTCTACACTTAACCTGCTCATCCGTCCCCCAAGGACGCGTTGACATTTGACATTCGGCATAAGAGGGGGGGTCTCCCTAACACGGGATACACTCGGTCCGTGCGTTCGTTTGCTGGGGCGCATTCAAATTGAGAAATGTTTTCTGACCGACAGAAAAGTTCATTGATCTCCACACTCGAATTGGTAGTAACCTACTCTCTCGATAGGCAGTACGTGACGCGGGCAACAAAACTCGTATCTGAAGTTTTGTCTGTGAAATAATGTGTCACTATGACCGTCTTGCCCCCCCCCCCCAATTTTATTTCTGAAGGCTAAAAGGCAGACGGTATTCGTCTGTAAAGACGTAAAGTTTGAAGTCGTGACGCAGACTGCGTCATTGAAATCCTTTTGAGGGGGTGACAAAAAACCTTGGAAAACCATAAAAAATTAGAACCACGTTTCAATAAAAAATTGAATGTTTATAAAAGTTCATGGTTTGTTTGTGAAGTATTGAATCAATCGTAGCATAAAATGCAACTAGTAGTGTTAGGAATCCACATATTCAGAGGACGAATTACGGTCCCCGATTGGCATGACAGGGACAGTGGTCCGAAACCGACAAGAGCTATGGGACAGTGAGACAGTGGCTCGGCTGAAAGAGCTGTGAGCCGAGTTAAAATACTCAAAACAGGCTCAGGTCTGCATCGGGAAACGCATGACTTTGGAACCTTATGGTTCTAGCTTCAGAGGAAGAGTTATTAGACTCGATCCCCAACGAAGAAATAATTGATGCCTTTTCTTTATTGTCATCGCAGAGGAAGAAGTTTACTGAGCCTAATATAAACCAAAGCGACTTCATCAAACCATTATTGTTTTCATTGTTTCTTCTTTACAGTACGTTTTGTTGATACTTTGTTCCTTTGCTTTGAAATATTGGTTTCCACGTATTCATTTTATTAGATTATCTATTTCTTTACGTGGTTATTTCAAATAAGAATTTACAAACTGTACTATTTTTAGTTTTAGCTTATTTGTAATAAACTCTTATTACAACCTTACCTTGGGGGGAGGGTATCTATCAAGTTTTGGGGATAAGTCATCAAACTTAGGGAGGTTGAGCACACCTATGCCCGATCTATTGTTTACTTGTAAATATTACATACAAATAAATAAGTATAAGCATTGCTGATTTTATTTATGTTTATGAACACGTATTAAATAAATAATTAAGTGAAAGTTACTAAAAACAAAGTTCAGTCAGTTCCGCGAGTGAATTTGCTGCCATTGTTCAACAGTATGTTTTACAGCCATATCTCAGTTTTTCTTGTTCCTTTTCGTTATCTGCTCCTGAGACGTCAAAACCACATCCTTATCACTGCCATGTCTTTTTGCAATCGAACGTGTTAACACGCACTTTCCGCTCCTGAATACTTGTTATTTCTCAGTTTTTTTTTTAATCGATACATAAACGGAAATAATTATTTAAGGATTAGTAGTTCGTGTTAGTTGGTTATGAACATATTTTATTCGTAGAGTACAAGAGTTTATTTCATTCCCACAAGGAAAATATCATCATAATCTTCCATAACACGGCAAAGGCAAGGTGATCCCTATAAAAATCCCACAGTCATCCCTTCCTAGGTTCTTTAGGTTTGGATTTCCAGTTTTAAGACTCGTTTGGCCAGTCTGGCATCTGACGTTCTTTCTAAGTGTTCGTTCCAGTGTTGTCTGTAATCTTTTAATTTTTCATTAAAATTAAAAACTTGAATTTCTTGGCTTATGGCTTCATCTATATATATATATATATATATATATGTATATATAAATGAATGTTTCTTTGTTTGTCCCGTATGCGTTCCTATACCATTCATCCGATTGCGATGAAACTTTTCACGCTGATAGCAGGTACCCAACGGAAGGTTTTCCACTTTATCTGATAACGATAGGTTGAAAAGAACCGAAGTTATTCCAAAAAAACTAATTTTTTTAAACCCGCGGCTTCGTTCGCGAATATTTGTATATGATTGTTGTGGTAACTGTCGAGTTGGTAAATTGCTAATGGCACATCTATATTAATAATGTTCTTATATTGTAAGTTATGAATATCCAAAAAGTGCGAAGCAATAGATCCATCATTCATGTTTCCTCGATACGTAAAATCAAAATTTGATAATTTAGTAGATATTTACAAACATGCAGTAACACAATTAGATGAAATGTTTATTCGTATAGAATAATACAAATAGTGTATACATAAGTATATTGATATCAGTTAGTCCACTTGAATATTTACATTTTAGTAGGGATATGGAATTCTTATCAGCATATGGAATTCATATAAACAATACAATAATTCATTGTTTGATTATATTGTAACATTTATTATATAGTACACGTTCATTCTGACAAACCATACTCGTCGACATTTGAATATTCAGTAGACCTATGTGCAGTAGGAATAATTAATTGTCGAGAATTATACTTAACCTACTTCATCGAGAATTATGCAATGAGCGTCAGTGATGTAGTATCAGTGCCTTTTTTCGTTAATTTTACGTCATCGGTAAGTAATATGTGCAATACGTATTGTATTGTATAAATTATTAATTTCCCCCTAGAGATTTATTACTATAGACCAAATAAATACATTTCCACTTTCTTTAGCTTTGCAATGCCAAAAAGACGATCATGTTTAGGAAGATCTACTGCTGCTGCGGAAAGAAAGAGGCGTCTTAGAGCATCTGAAAATGACGTCGAAGGAGTCAAAATGCAATCAGCTCCTGGAAACTCTTCAGAAAGATCTGGACTAGAAGAAGTCTCACGGGTTGAAAGTCCTACGATTCGTGAAAATAGATTAGCGGCGGAAAGACGCAGATCACGAGGTCCTACTTTACGACGGAATGCAAAATTAAATAGTGGTTTCAATTATAATCCAGTTATTGACTACGCGAATGAAACAGATATCGGGTTACCGAGTATGGTTTGCCCTCATTGCAAAGCTTTAAAGTGGAAAAATGAATCACATGGACTATGTTGCTCTGCAGGAAAAATGCGATTAGATCCCATACTTCCTCCTCCAGAACCGTTAAAATCATTATTAAATGGAGAACATCTTTTATTGAAAAATTTTTTGAATGTAATTAAGATCGTACAATTCAGCTTTTCAATTTACATCATTCGGAGCCAATGAAATAGTCGAAGGGAGCCTCATGCGTACTTTCAAAATTCAAGGGCAAGTATATCACCTCATGGGATCATTACTCCCCACACAAAACGAAGTAGCCTACCAAAATTTCTACAGGTGTATTTCATAGCTGACTATTTACAGCAATCTGAAACAAGAATGGATCGTATTCGTAACTTGGATAAGCCACTAGTAACAGAACTTCAAAATTTACTTCACGCAATCAACCCATATGTTAGTGAACTGTAAAGTGCATTTGAATTTGTAACATCTACGAATAATAATCAGTACAATATTGTGATTCATGATAATCAAAGAGAAAATAATAAAGAGTACAGGGGTCGCTACAATGCACCGACAACTAATGAGGTGGCAGTATTTTTAGTTAACCAGGAATGCGATAAACTCGATATAATAATCCGTGCGAGGGATCATACGCTACATCGAATTGCAGAAACACATCGAGCTTATGATGCTTTACAGTACCCTTTAATGTTTTGCAGAGGAGAAGATGGTTATCATTTTAGATTAAAATTAGTCGATCCTCAGACTGGGTTACAAACTACTAACTCGACAGTTACCACAACAATCATATACAAATCTTCGCGTGCGAAGCCGCGGGTACCTGCTAGTTACTTATAAGATCGAGTTTAGAATCCCTTTTAATTGCTCTTAAGAATGGCCATTTCCGAGGCCTGTATTTCACTGTCTTGTTTTTTGGTTGTTGTCCTTAATTCACACCCGTAGGACAGCTATAGCTTTATACAACTTCAGTTATGTCTCGACGTACTTGTACCGTTGACTGTCTCACAGATCGTCTGGAACTTACCATCAGTGTCATAATTCCTATAACGAAGAAAGAAATGAAAGGCTAGGGGATCATAATTCCTATGTGCATCAAAGGTTAGGGGAAGACAAACCTGAATAAAAATTACCGGGAGCCATGGCCCATAAGGGGCCAGCCCCTCCACATGACTACCCATCTGTAGACTGGTACCCTATAATGGGGAAGTACTCAAAATGCGCAAAGAACACAGCCGGACGGACATAATGGTAAACGACTGCAACGCAAAAAGGACAAGCGATTTGGAATAAACGAAAGAGTGAAATTTGCAACATGAAATGTACGGAGTATTAAATTGGTTAATTGCGTCTTAATCGACCAATAAGAACGACAATAATGATTAACAGTCGAATTTTAGAGCAGGTGAGCCGTTTTAATTATTTGACAAGAAAAAGATAAAATCGTTTTAATTCTTTAGAGAAGAATTATAGATAATCATAGACGACGGAAAAGAATCTATCCCGGTTGAAACAAACCAAGGCGTAAGACAAGGTTGTTGTCTGTCACCATTACTTTTTAATCTTTATCTAGATGATCTTCTCAGAAAATGGAAAGAACAATTCCCTGACGGTATTAAAATCCACCGAAATAAAAGCTTGAAAACCATTCTCTTCGCGGATGACCAAGCTATATTCAGAAGACGATCTCCAGCGATCTATCTTACATAAAATAGGAAAAGAATATAACTGTAATATATCTGAATCAAGGACAAAAGTAATGGCCTTTATATGACACGAACCGGTTCGCAAAATATGCATAGACAACACATGCATAGAACAAGTAAGCCATTTCAACTATCTTGGACGTGACATTACTTAATGATGAAGTAGGGATAGAAAATAAAATGACGAATTTCTGAAGAATGTGTGGAACGATTTGGAGAACGTTGGGAAATAAATGTAGAAAAAAACTCAAATAAAATTTTATAAAACAATGGCAATACCTATACTACTGTATGGTTCTGAAACTGGGTCATAAAGAAAAAAGATGAACAGAAGATACAAGCAGGATAAATGAATTTTCTGAGATCAGATAAAAGTTGTAGTAGACGAGATCATATAAGAAAAGAAGAGATAAGAAGTGACTTAGATATTTTTGCAGTTATAAAAGGATTAAAGAATACAGAAGAAAATTGAAGAAAGTAGAATACCGAAGATGGCGAAATATTACAACTGTAGAGGCAGAAGATTAGTTGGTAGACCTAAGAAAAGGTGGACTGTGGAGTAGGAACAGGCCGCTAAAGTCTAAAACTGTTAAGAAGATGATGATCCTTTGGAGCCATAAAATTTTGTTTTTACCAGAAAAGTGGTTGGACTGGTAAAAGAAATGAATAACGATATTTAAGATCAGTTGGCCGATGGTATTTATTAATACAGACTGTATTACAACCAACTGTGAGTGTAGCAATAGCCTCTTGATTACAGTTCAGACACAATTCGGTTGATAATGTAATCGTGTAAATAAATCATTGCAATTAAGGAGTGTGAGTATCTTAACACTTCACAAACCTGAACAAACACTGAACACCGAGTCGGAAGCATGAGCTGGAGAGCATCGTTTCCCGAGAACTGTACAAGTATTACTCTACAACATTAACAAAGGATGCGGAAAAATGTGAACTACGGAAGTTCTGAGACAAACGCGCAAGCGCGACTCACCCCACCGAGCAGTCTACAGTTATACTCAAAAGTCTGTCATTTGAATATATGTTTCCCAGCTTTGAATATCGTGAGGGTCGAATTGTGTTACAAGTATAGACTAATATTTGTGCCTGTTCGTGTTACAGACTTTGTCATTTGAATGTGTGTGTGTTTCAGACCACGAGTATCGTGAGAATCGATTTGCGTTATAATTAATATTTGTTCGTGTTACGTGTTACAGAGTTTGTCATTTTAATTTACGTTTATTAACTATGAGTATTATGAGCGTCGATTTGCGTTAGGTCTATAATTAATGTTTGTTTTTGCGTATATTTCGTGAACAAATTTGCAAACCCGATACAAGTATTTAAACTCAAACTTTTTATGCAGTGTAATTTCCAGACTTTTTACACCACACTCGATACATAAAATTTATAACATCGTAGAGCGTAACAATAACAGTTTATAATCACTCCTAAATTAAAATACAGTAACTCCAGAAATAGAAGATGAGAAGCAAAGAAGGAAGTAAGAAGGTAAGAAGATGAAAAGTAAGGCCTGCAGTTATATTAGATACCTAGTTGTAATAACAAAACCTTTCTCTCTACCAGCTAACTTTTCATGTTGTAATTCGAAAAAGTCATGACGAAAAGTAACATAACTTTTTACACGTATAAACATACAGAAAAAATTAAATTTCGCGTCGCCTAATTGACATACTAAGCTGCAAACTGAAGTACAAGGGACTGATTTATGTTGGTGAACAGCGGAAACACGATTAGTTATGCTTTACAGTTCAAGACGGTTTCAATTATTAAAATTGTGCAGTTTATTGCTTACGCTGTAGAATAACAATCTGAAACCATAAAGGTTAGATATTATAATCTCTAACTTTAATTTTTGTACTAGTAAATTTTCAAGTCTCGTGTGAGTTTTACTTTGACTGTACAAATGTCAGGCAGCGTAGGGGAACGTACTGTATCCCCACACAAGTGACAGTGCCAGTGCTGCTAGCTGCTACGCTTCCCCTCTACGGATCAAATGGCGTAGGGGAACTTATTGTATCCCCACACAACTGACAGTGCCAGCGCTGTTAGCTGCTACGCTTCCCCTCTACGGATCAAATGTGAACGTAGGCGTGTTGTAAACGGGAGCTTGTGGATGTTTCACTCCAACTTCTTGTCATGGCTCACTCAGTTTCTCTTTATATTGTGTTAGTTTCATGCCAGTTTGTGAATTTTTTATTTACAATAATGTCTGATCTTCAGCAGTTTTTGTGTGTATTTTTATCAGAATTTATAAGAGTTAACTGAGGCTTTCCTTTTTTATACAAATAAAAACAAAACACTACAGTGAGTGTGACAATAAAACGCAAACCTATGCTGCGCCAATAGAAAATCTTAAAGACGTTAATGATAATAACAATAATAATTTTATAAAAGAACCCAAGATTACTCAAGAAGACATTCAAGAACGCTTACCACTTGAAAATAAATTTTAAAATGTATCCCGATTCCCGAAGATATCTGGAAAATCCCAAGAAAAGGACAAGTGTCGTCTGGATTGACGAAAGAAGGGAGAGACATCGAGAATGAAGGAGATATGGGAGAGGAGGAAGGGAGAGAGGAAGTAGGGAAGGACCAGTTGAACCAAACGTAGTCTACAGTGGCTCATACAAAAACAAAGGAAATAATAATAATAATAATTTGTTTATTATTCAAGGACGAAGGAGATATAGGAGAAGAGGAAGAGCGCGGAGAAGTAGGGAAGGACCAGTTGAACTAAACATAGTCCACAGTGCCTCATACTAACAAAATGTATTTATTAATTAATAACCTTTATTACTCTAGGTTAGCGAAACTAACTATCCATGCCAGAGATCATTTCGAATAGGTCTCTATTGTTGAGACGATTAGGAAGGATTAGAAGCTCTGATTGAACAAATGTTCGGCATGTTTCTCAATTCGAGTGTTGGCTCAGCGTCCAGTTTTGAGCAAGTTTCTCATTTCGAGTGTGCCATGTATCGGTAGCACGTGGAAATTTCTCAGCTCGTGCGAACAGGTTCACTGCTTTTTACACAAGCGTTGCCCCTCACTACCAGTGGCGTATCTGTAATTTAGCCTTTGGTGGTGGGGAGTTCGGAGTCGAGTCTGCTTCATACAAAAGAAAAAATAACAAGTTAAGACTAATCAACATTACTGTCATTAAAGTGGCTGAAAACCCTGTGATATCATCCTGAATCAGTCCCATTAAAGTAAGCGGTAATAACACGATAAAATTGTGCGCTATTAAAATATTATTGACTGAATAAATTCCATATTCATATTTCAAAAGTATACCCTAATGCTGTTTGTATATTTGAAAAGGAGTTACTACTATATTAGCGTACACAGCTGAAAAATAATAAAACCGCATAAAAAATTAAGGGATTAACAAAACTCGTCAAATTTTTTGGCCCTTTGGGTGACGAGCTTTCTCATCATAGGATATCAGTTGATTATTCAAAAGAAAGAGATAAATTAGACCCGTTTCAACTATAAATTGAACAAAATAGTCGCAGAATATAGTGTTAAATTGTTTATCATTAAGACTAACCTTACGGAATTCAAATAAAAAACCTGTCACTTCAAGACGATTACGCATCTAATGTAGCGAGTAAATCGATTTTAATTATTTGGGGAATGTTGCTGGATATGAAAGCGAAAGGGATACAGAAAGTAAAGTAAATAAGAACTATGTAATCGTTGACAACATGGCGCTTAAACATGAAGTACGTTCAGATAAAAAAACTTTAATTTAAAAATAATAAGACACCTCTTCTGCCAACGGTGTTTTTTAACACCGCAACACTGCCGATCCCAACCCCGGTGCCTCGTATTGCGAGTGATGAGGAAAGAGGAGCGGCCGGAGTATCAACGTCGTTAAAAAAACCTGGGTCCATCCGAGGCCAGACGGTAGCGCCCAGTTACAGGATCCCGGTCTGGGATAACAGATGAAAAATGGTCAACGGTTCGAAGGCGGAGGAGGAAAATTCCCGACGACGCGCGGAGAGTGCGGAAGAGCGTAGGAGATGGATCTCCGAATGAAACCCAGGGCAAGTCCGAAGGATCGAAGGTGGCAGCCCCACAACCGGACTTTCCTGCAATCGGGTTGATAGCCTATTCAGGGACACTTAACCACCTTCAATAGTCAAAAAACGAAAGGCCGGACTGGAGTCAAGGATTTTAACTATCGTTATGACATGGTGAGGGAATATACACATAAATTATTACATCACGTATAACGCATTGACCAATCAAAAATACCAAATGTAAGTGCAAACTATATGCCTAAAGACGTCTGGGACGGCCGATAGAGAGATCAGTTGTAACAACGAACGACGTAATAGGCTTTGAGCCTCATACTGGGAAAGAAGAAGAACAACAACAATTAAAATATGGTTTCATCCCCTTTCGTTTGATAACAAATCTTAGGAATATCGAGAACACTAAAAAGGCGAACCCAATACAGTCCGCGGGAATAAAATATTTTAATTGTAAAACAGCTGTACCGCGAATTAGGACATTCGATACAATTTAAAAATCGGAAGTGTGAATTAAGAGTTCTTCTTCTTTTTAGTCATCCTCTTCTTCCCGTCGGGTGTCGAGGTTTTCGAGAGAGCTCTCCATCTCGCCCTGCCCAGTGTCAAAACACTGGCACGTGCCCAAACTGCTCCTCTACCTTCTACACTCTCCTTTATGTTATCTCCCCATTTCGTTCTGGGCCGTCCTCTTCCTCTTCTCCCTTTTGCTCTTGCCTCCCATGATCGTCTCGGGTACCTTTACTCATTCAGAATTAAGACTTAAGAGGGCAAATACATATTTTAAAGAAGGCTTACAATCTTTATTCAAAAACTGTCCAAAACGAATTGATCACGAAGGAAGAGGACAAAAAATGTTAGACGAAAAAATAGAAAATGGGTGTACATGTAAGGACAGAACCTGCGATAATGCAATTCCAGCAGCAAATCAGATTATAGAGAAGTGCTATGACCATAATATAGACCTTTACATCCTGTTTGTTGACTTTAGACAGGAATTTGATAGTGTGCGAAGCGTAAAAGGTTTTGAAGCCATAAGGGATATTATGGAAAGCGTAGCAGGATATGGGAAATCCTTTGATACTTATACAGTTAACAAATATAGCCATGAGATTCACAAAACCCAAAATTAAGTATCTAAGAATATGTTGAATGAATTCAACATATTCTTAAATGAACATGTTATTTTCATTTAAGAAGGGACTTAAGCAAGGTGATGAGTTATCGTAAGCAAGGTGAAAGTTTAAGCAAGGTGATGAGTTAAGTAAGGTGATGAGTTATAATACTGGGCTACATTATGCCATTAAAGACGTAGATCAGCGAGGAACAATACTCAATAAGGCAAGCCAGATATGTGCTTACGCTGACGATGTTGTGATAATAGTAAGGTGATGAGTTTTATTACTGGGATACATTATGCCATTAAAGACGTAGATCAGCGTGGAACAACACTCAATAAGGCAAGCCAGATATGTGCTTACGCTGACGATGTTGTGATAATAGTAAGGTGATGAGTTTTATTACTGGGATACATTATGCCATTAAAGACGTAGATCAGTGTGGAACAATACTCAATAAGGCAAGCCAGATATGTGCTTCCACGTAGATCAGCGTGGAACAATACTCAATAAGGCAAGCCAGATATGTGCTTACGCTGACGATGTTGTGATAATAGTAAGGTGATGGGTTTTATTACTGGGATACATTATGCCATTAAAGACGTAGATCAGCGTGGAACAATACTCAATAAGGCAAGCCAGATATGTGCTTACGCTGACGATGTTGTGATAATAGTAAGGTGATGGGTTTTATTACTGGGATACATTATGCCATTAAAGAAGTAGATCAGCGTGGAACAATACTCAATAAGGCAAGCCAGATATGTGCTTACGCTGACGATGTTGTGATAATAGTAAGGTGATGGGTTTTATTACTGGGATACATTATGCCATTAAAGAAGTAGATCAGCGTGGAACAATACTCAATAAGGCAAGCCAGATATGTGCTTACGCTGACGATGTTGTGATAATAGTAAGGTGATGGGTTTTATTACTGGGATACATTATGCCATTAAAGACGTAGATCAGTGTGGAACAATACTCAATAAGGCAAGCCAGATATGTGCTTACGCTGACGATGTTGTGATAATAGTAAGGTGATGGGTTTTATTACTGGGATACATTATGCCATTAAAGAAGTAGATCAGCGAGGAACAATACTCAATAAGGCAAGCCAGATATGTGCTTACGCTGACGATGATGTGATAATAGTAAGGTGATGGGTTTTATTACTGGGATACATTATGCCATTAAAGAAGTAGATCAGCGTGGAACAGTACTCAATAAGGCAAGCCAGATATGTGCTTACGCTGACGATGATGTGATAATAGTAAGGTGATGGGTTTTATTACTGGGATACATTATGCCATTAAAGACGTAGATCAGCGTGGAACAATACTCAATAAGGCAAGCCAGATATGTGCTTACGCTGACGATGATGTGATAATAGTAAGGTGATGGGTTTTATTACTGGGATACATTATGCCATTAAAGACGTAGATCAGCGTGGAACAGTACTCAATAAGGCAAGCCAGATATGTGCTTACGCTGACGATGATGTGATAATAGCCAGATCAAGACAAAGGCTAGTTGAGGTATACAAAGAACTGAATCAAAAATCCGATGTAATGGGACTCAATGTAAATATCAGCAAAACTAAATACATGCTGATTTCTGCATCAGAGGGGAGAAAAAAATCTATATAATTTATGCGTACATGACAGGGCATTTGATGCAATTAATAAGTTCAGTTACCTGTGTAACATGATAGTTAATGAAGTGTCCATAAACACGACAATACCTGACCGGATATAAATAGGAAATAGGGGATGTTATGCCAACAGCAGACTTGAAAATCAAACTCATTAGTCGCAACACAAAAATAGAAATATGTAAGACCCGTATCAGACCAGCTGTTACTTATGGAGGCGAGACATGGACACTGATAAAAAAGGAACAAGAAACACTAAGGTTTCAAAGAAAGGTCATAAGACGTGTTTGTGGCCCGGTTAAAGAATATGACATGGAGAATAAGAAATAACCACAATTTAGATGAGCTGTTGAATCATGAGGACATTGTAAGATTCATAAAGGATCAACGAATACAATGAGCGGATCGATGATCACCTACAGCTAGGTCACCTAGGGCGGATGGATGATCAGCGTATGTCAAAGAAAGTCCTGACGGCGCAAGTCAATAAAAGCAGAAACAGGGGCCGACCTAGGGTAAGATGGGTGGATGATGTGCTAGAAGATATCAGAACAGATGTGAGGGGTTACACTGAGATAGCAATAGGCAGGTGACTTTGGAGAAGATTGGTGTTGGAAGCCAGTGTTCGTGTTGGGCTGTAGCGCTGAAGAAGAAGCAGAGAATCAGAATTAAGAAATATACATGGAACACACAAGGAAAGTTCAAACCAATGTGTTCCTTAAAATGCGACGCCTGTTAGTAAAAATGATAATAGGACAATCATGTCACTTTAACAGTCGTAGAAATATTTAATGGGAATCAGTAATATTGAACAAAAGTTTTATCGCTCAACACTGCGATTAGATAAGATCGTTCCAACAAATTATTTGTTGTGTTAAGTCGAAAAATACATAATTTTTTTATTACATCAAGGTATCCAATCACTTGATAACAAGGAAAATCCCTTTATGTACGCTTCGACAAGGTAGTGACACGACCCAGAAATCACACCCAGCTAATTAAAGAATTTTGTTTATACATAAGTCACCGATCCAACGTCGACCATATCAGTGTTTTGATAAGGGTGTTAGTGAAACAATTTATTTACTTCCGTCTACTAACACGTAATTTTTAAGTATACATAGTCGATTTTTTACGTATACTGTAATTTAACGAATTGATTCTAATTTACATGTAATCGTAATGTTCAATAAACGAAGAACTTTTTACATTAATGGGTTTGAGAATAGTTAAAGGATTAACTTATTTTTCATTATTAAAAAATTTAATTATTTTATAAAACGTTCATCGCTGTTTCATCATCATCATCATCATCATCAACGTCATCGTCTTCGACATCGTTGACATCTTCTCGTCGTTATCACCACCACCATCATCGTCATCATCACTGTTGTCGTCTTCATCGCCGTTATCACCACTACTATTATCACTGTCGTCGTCGTCCTCGTCGTCATTATCACTACCATCATCATTGTCATTGTTGTCATCTTCGTCGTCTCCATTGGCCGTTGTCACCTTCGTCATCGTTATCACTATCACATTATCACCATCAGTGTCGTCACTATCGTCGTCGTCATTGTCGCCTTCGTCGTCTTCACCGTCGTTATCACCACTCCCATAATCAACGTCAATGTCGTCACCATCGTCGTCTTCGTCGTCGTTATCACCACTACCATCATCACGGTCGTCGTCGTCTTCATCGCCGTTATCACCACTGTCCTAATCATCGTCAATGTCGTCACCATCGACGTCGTCGTTGTCACCACTGTCACCGTTATCATCAGTGTCGTCACCATCGTCGTCGTCATTGTCGTCTTGAACGTCGTTATCACCACTGCCATAATCATCGTCAATGTCGTCACCATCGACGTCGTCGTTGTCGTTATCACCACTTCCATCGTTATCATCAGTGTCGTCGTCATTGTCGTCTTGAACGTCGTTTTCACCACTGCCATCATCATCGTCATTGGCGTCATCGACGTCGTTAACACCACCGTCATCATCATTGTCGTTCCCGTTATCAGAAGCCCGTAGACGGGGGAGACAAGTACTGGTCCCGCCCGATCTAACATCTTTTATAAAAATTCTTCGCCAATTTCAAGTCACAAAGTTTTATTTTTAAAAGCCTTATTCAATCTAAAAATCCGGGAAAAATTACGAACTACGAATTAAAAAATTCAGATAATTGAAGTAGCGAAATAAAACTAAGTTTCCGTTATTTGAACTTTCTATAAGTTGCCTCTAGAGCCTCGTTATAGAATTACCAACGCACTGTATATGTTGTTTGTGAAATTAAGAATACGAACAGTGCTAGTTTTGTTGGAAGTTGTGCAGTTTTGTGATTCGCATGTTTTGAGAAAAACGTGGCGTAAGAGATTCCTGCGGTGGCCCAGAAGAAAGATTTACACCACTGGAGACTGCTATATTTACAGGAATGGTAGCATGGTCGTATTAATATAAGCTAATTTTATTAATAATTTAGCAGACATTTTCGTTTTGAAAATAATAAACTCTTAACTCTCACATAGGCCTACTGTGTGCCTGCTTTAAAAATAAACAATCGTTGGATAATTAAAAGAATGCGGAAACTTTAAACTGTTTATAGTCCTTTTATGTAGACAAAGTTTTCATTTAAAAATCTTTTACATCAACTGACATTCCAATATATTTTATTCTAAACTATTCTGTATGATGATAAAAATAGTTAAATTAAGATTCAGTTGACATTATTGAAAACCAACTGAGCGAATGCTTTGATGTATCTATATTTTATTTGATGAACTCTTATTTTTAAAGTAAGCCTTCATCACCTACGATAAAGTATATTTGTAATAATTGTTTTCTTTGTTTCAGTGTAATTCTGGATGCAACCCCCGGCTGTGATGACAGAAGGACGCCCGGAAGCCTCCAGATGCAACGAACACTGGCTAGGAGAAGGATGTTTGAATGCAGTTCTCCCCTCCTCCCACAGAGGGCTCTACAGTGTCGCGAGACAGGGACCTTGGGCATCTACGAAGGGCTCCCGGGTGGAAATAGCCTCTCAGAAATCCAGCGTTGTACGACTTATAGTAGTAGATTACACCATCTGATGCGACGAACCCCCGCTTGGGAAATACGCTTTTGAACCTAGGCTCCCCCTGAGGGTTCTGTAGAGGGCTCTGGGTGCCTATGAAGGATTCCTGAAACTATTTACAATATGAATTATTAATTAAAAATATATAAACGTAGATTTCTATAGTTATTAGACTAGGACATTTGGCTAGGCGAGAAGGTGGTCACAAATTTCGATAGACAGCAGGCCAAGAGACTAAAGAATGTATTTTGACGGACTTTTACAAGACTGGGTTTGAGGCCGTTTACATGAGCTATTTGAGAAGTCAGGTACAGCTCCCGCCACTAGCCTGTGCGCGCGGAGCTTAGGCGCCTGCAACGGACGGGGGGTGGAGAGGGGCGCCTTTTCTACAACATTGGATGACTCATGCGGCGCTCCCGACCACACCAGCATTTCCGAGAACACTCGACTTCCTTGTGTTAAATTAAAAATTACAATTAGGTTTTTTTAACTGACACATTGCAGTAAAATGAAATGTCGATTGTGCGAGAAATGGTCGCGAACGCTGGAGTGACTCGGCACGATTTATGTTTTCAGAGTGAGTAGTACGATTGTGGCCGCGCGCACAGGCTAGTGGCGGCAGCTGTATAATGAATTGAACAAGATTTGATCAGAAATTAAATCCGCTGAAAAACATTTGCACACCGGAGGTAGAAAAGTTCTGACTAATGATTACAGTTGTAGTGGTGGTGGTGGTGGTGGTGGTGGTGGTGGTGGTGGTGGTGGTGACGACGATGATAATGATGATGATGAAGAGGAGGAGAATAAACAGTTGGAGGAGTGGTGGTGCGTAGGGGACGTAGAGGGAGAGGAATTTTATAGAGGGGAAACGGAGGGGAGGAGGATCGTTGTCATCATTAAGTTCATGATTACGATCATGATAAAAATATGCAAGCCTATGTAGTCATTATGTGTGTGTTAACCGCGCGAGCTTACACACGCACAAACACGCATGCACCAATGTTTCATTTAATTACGCCTGAACACGGCAATATATGCGTTCGAACATTTCAAGTATTGAACAAAGCGCAAAAAACTAAATATTTCAGTTTTCTTCATAGAAAGCATTGAAACAAATATTTTACCATTGCATTATCATTACTATTAACATTTACACTAATTATTGCATTATAATTGTAATAATAATAATATTATTATTAATACATAGTTTAATACAATATTATATATGTTATCAAATATAATTTCTTCTGCAAGTAATTGTATTGTATTTTATTGTTTCAGTTCACCTGACGTACGTTCCAGTATCCTCAGAAGTTTGTAAATGAATTAAAAATAATCGAAATAATTCGATTTCTGACGAATAAACTAACGAATAATCGAATTTGTTTTGATTTTAAAATGAAATAACGAATGATCGATTTAAATCTATTTATACTATCGATATTTTTAATGTTTATTTAAATTACCAGCTGTTTTAACGGTTTATAGAAAATGTTAAATGATTACATTTTATTTGTTTTAAAAAATTATAACTTTAAATAGATCATATTGTTTTGTTTTCATTTGAGTTTGTTCTTTAATAATTATTAGTAAATTATTGTTATTGTGTCAGTAAATATTAAAATTGTTTGGCCTTTTGTATGTTTTGATGAGAGAGAGAGAGAGAGAGAGAGAGAGAGAGAGAGAGAGAGAGAGAGAGAGAGAGAGAGAGAGAGAGAGAGAGAGAGAGAGAGACTGTGAGAAACAAGACAGGTGAAGAAATGATGATGTAGAATGATGATGGACTCTTGAAGATAATATAACGTTGTAATTTTTTTTACAGCCACTATACTATACTGTATTTGCGACACTTATTATGCGCGGCCGGCAGTGTGGTTTGAAGAAGTAAAAGGGCTGATTAAATGAAACGATTAACTGTGATTGTGATGTAAAAACTTCGGAAACTAGTGAAAAATGTATTTTTACATTTTCATAAACTCTGAGTTCTGTCGTGTTTTCGTAGCTTTCCTTTAAGAGCACAGATTATTAAACAATAAATTCAATAGTTTGTAGAGCCAAAGTTTACTCTGCTTCTATACATTTATATGAATAATGATGAATTAACTAAACTATCAAAATCAAACTGAAATGATAAAATTGACAGATAACACGTGATTAGAACAGAGCCGTGGTCCGTTCACACTTTATTGAACGATCCAACAACACATCGCTCCTGGTTACTTCTGCGTTCCTGATACGTAGTGCACTGAAAAGTGCCGCCTCGAAGGAAGAGTTAAATGGGCACACGTGATCTATGTCAGCAAAAGCAAACACCAGATCGCAGCACATGGCCGTCGCCCCGATGATAGTGCTATCTAGTTTTTTATTGTATTATCTGTACTGATGTTGATAACAGTAAATCGCATAACATCGGTGTGTGTGTGTGTGTGTGTGTGTGCGCGCGCGCGCGCGCGCGCGTTCAATCGTTCTGTACACTCAACTCGTAAGCTCTCTGAGATGAAAACTCATACACTATTTCGAACAGAATATATAATTTATTATTAAGTTTAATAATAATATACACTCAATTACATTTAATATTACAATATCAAATACATTTAAAAAATACATTTAATATCTGTTTTTTTAGGCGATTTAATTACGGCTGGCGCCGCCTCTCGCATCCTAGCTTCTACTGGCGCCGGTCTAAACAGTCCTATTCTGGTAAGTCCTCTGCATTCATTGCATCTTTGACATCCATTTTCCATGAATGTTTAGGTCTTCTTTTATTCTTCTAGAGGGTGGAGTCCATTCCCACACCTTCCTTGGCCATCTCTCATCCGACATTCTTTTTAGGTGACCGAACCAATTCAGTCTTCTTGTTTCTATTGTTTCTATAATGTCAAAGTCGATTCCCATCGCTTGTCTTATCTCTACATTTCTCATTCTATCTAGTCTTGTTATTCTACAGCACCTCCGCCAGTAATCCATCTCCATAGCTCTTATTATGGATTTATTTCTTTTATTAATTTTCCACAGTTCTGCTCCATATAGGCCTATACTTTTGACTATAGTTTTATATATTCTGATTTTATTGTTCTTTGTTGTTCGTGGACTCCAAACCAGCCTGTTTAATTGTTTTGTTGCTGTCTTAGCTTTTGATATTATTTTATTTCTTGGTTGCTGTCACCATCCGATGTCTTTGTTACACCCAAATACTTGAAGTTTTTAATATTTTTTTAATTATCGAAGAAATTACGAACACTCCGTTTACTCTCATATTTTTTTAAGTAAAATAACAATTATAAAATTTACAACAAATATTAAAAATTCCAAACTACCGCACTGGTTATTTTTATTTAAATTTGTAATCATAGTGACTAAATGACAAATAATTTAGTTCTAGCTTTTAACCCGTATAAAAAAAATCACTTGTCCTCCAGGTTGGGAGGGGGTTTTGCGTCGGGTTGACATCTCGGCCAAGTAAAAATAAAATTGTAATGAAACCAACAATAAGCCTCGAAAGTGACTGTCTTCTGGGGAAAAATCAAAAGTAAAACATGAGCTAATGGTAGCTGCATGGAATGTGATAACGAAGAGGACAGCAGGAACATTGACTGGATATGAGGGATTACACTGAGAGGACAATGGATAGGAGACATTGGAGATGATTGGTGTTGGAAGCTAGGGCTCACTTCGGGCTGTAGTGCTAAAGAAGAAGATTTTAAGTTTACGCATGATTTCATAGATATGTGTAGTCCTATACAGAATTCTTCCCACAAACATATGTAACTAATATCATTATGTAAAGTCTTTTTGCAAACATAGCTTGTAAACATTTTGAAGACGGTGTAAAATTTGCTAGAGGTGTTGACAGGTAATAATTTTGTCAAATTATTAAAGATGCCGAGTTTGTGTCTGAATAAAATTTCTTATAACTTGCCTCACACAAACGTTGAATTTTTTAATTTTAACTTTCATTTTAACCGTGGTGCCTTTTAATGTTAAAAAACTTTCAATGTTAGGCATTACCCATTCTGAGGCGAGTTAACTTCCTTTTATAATCGGAAAACTGCCTTAGATTTTTACAATTTGTTTTCAAATTTGTACCTTTTTTTGGCACCAGTCCTTCTTCCTTAGAGTCCAGGTCTCGCATCCATACAGCAGTGTTGGTACTGCCACTGTCTTATAGAATCTGATACACGTCTCTTGTCTAGCTTTCCTTCTCAATGTTCTCAGTATTCCACATATAGTTTGGAGCCTGCCTAGTTTACTGCTGAGATCATCACTAACCCTATAAAAAAGACTACAACCAAGGTAACTGAATGTACGAGAGTCAGTTAAAAACGTTCGCGGATCGACATCTGTAACTTGGCGGTAAAACTAAACTTTATCGTGTGCCGCAAAATTTGTATTTTATGTGAACGCCTGTTAATTTCCAAATCTATCTATCAATTTATTCATTGCTTAGAATCTGTTTAACATTGACGTGTCAAGCGGGTTTTGGAAAATGGGTAAAATCAAAGATCACGGTGTGATTCTTTGTTAAAAATTGTTTAGCGCCAACGGAAATTCAAAACAAAATTGTAAATGTGTCAGGAGATGCTGGGACTTCAAAAACAACGGTTTGTAAGTAGGCACTTGAGTTTAAACGTGGTCGTACTAGGACTGAAGATGATCCCTCCCCCGCACTGGACGCCCAAAAATGTAACAACTCCAGATGCAGCAGCCATCTTGCACAACGCTTTTTCACACCAAATTCTTGAGTTAATGTACGAGGCAGACGCTCATATGAGATGCCTATGATTTCAGCAACGTCATCCACTCCTCAATCTGCGGTCTTCCAACACCCTATGAAATTTTTTCAATAATGCCATTTTTTGTTGCACTTTTTGGGCGTCCACTGATGGGATCGTCTTCAGTGTTGTACGACTACGTTTAAACTCAAGTGTGCCCCACTTACCGCTGTTTCTGAAGGCGCAGCATCTCCTAACACATTTAAAATTTCGTTTTGGTTTTCCATTGGCGCTAAAACGTTTTTAACAGAGAATTAATCACAACACGATATTTGATTTTGTGTATTTCAAAAACACGCGTGACAGGAAAATTTTAAACAGCTGGTCAAAAGGGAATAAATTGACAGATACATCTGGAAATTAACAGGTATTCACGCGAAATATACGTCTTGCAGCACAAGAAAGATTTTAGTTCTACCGCTGAGCTATAGATGACGCTCTGCGAACTTTTCAACTGACCCTCATAGAGACCTGTTCTATGAGCTTAATATGAGACGAGAACTTGATACATTTTCCGTAAAAGAACTCATTCAGAATTATATAAATTACTGGAAACAATATTTCGAAAGAACGGACAACACCCGCTTTCCGAAGTTGGCTTATGAGTATGAGCTGGTTGGAAGATGATATGTAGGCAGACCAGTCACAATATGGCGGGAGTCATGAGCCCGGAACAGGAGGAATCCTATCCATGAAGTGATGATGATGAGCTTTTTTTGGGGCCCTGCTGTCCTAAAATTCTGAAATTTCCAAACTAAATTCAGATTCTAGTTAAAATTCCGTTCAAATCGATACCCGGCATGGATGTCTGCAATTCTTTAAAAATTTCAGCGTACTTTTTAAACCTTGGTATTCCAGAATTTTGAAGTATCCAAGAATTTGAAATTGAGTGTAACATTATACTCAGAGTGTGATTAAAATTCTGTGTAGTGTGCCTGCGCGCGCTCTAACCTACACTCTACGAGAGTATTTTTTAACTTTACTTAATGATTATACCGGGGGACCGAGCTTAGCTCGGTTTCAAATAAAAAATAATTTTTTTAATAAGATTTTACATTTTTCTTTTTACATAACAAAACAAAAACAGACATGCATTTTACAATATTAATTTAGAAATTGGAAATGAATTTTATGAAATTGGGAAACTAAAATAGTAATCTTAAAACTCATCATGTAGGTTAACAAACATAATATATTAAAAAAAAAATATATATATATAGCAATATATTTAAAAAATTAAATTTTGTACAATATTTTGTAAAAAAGCCATGTTGAAATCATCCAAGTTGTCTGGAATGTCCAAAAAAAGATGTTCATCATCAGTATCCATTTGTAGATTATTCTGTACATTATTATTAGAATCAATATCATTCAATGTTTCTTTCCACACTATATTACGAGTGTGTCGAGGATTTTCTTGTGGTAGAAGAACTTTTAAACTGCCTTTCCTTTTAACTCGGGAAAAAGCGACGTATAACATTCCATGCATAAAAACTGGTGTTCGCAAGTCAACACCAACGTACTCAAATGTTTGACCCTGGACCTTGTGAGCTGTCATAGAAAATGCTGGTTTTACGGGAAATTTATGTCTTTGCATGTTACAGCCAAGTTGACCTTTGTTAGAATCCAATGTAATTCTTGGGATATGTACCTCTCGACCCGATTTTTCTCCAGTAATTATCTTAGCTTTGATAATGTTATTGCACAACTCTGTAATATTTAATCTAGTTCCATTGCAAAGCCCTTCTGTAATATCTAAGTTTCGTAAAAGCATTATTATAGTATCCTTTTTCAACTTAAGTTCATGTGGCGGTAAATCGGCTATGTCAACAGAATTAAGGAAATCTGAAGTGAATTGAAGAGATCCTTCTGGTTGATCTTTTACAGAGTCGTAGCTGTGATAAATTTTGTTATCTCCAGGTAGTTTTTCAATGATCTCAGCTAGTTACGTCTCTGTTCAAAGGAGCAAATATAGCTTTGTCTTTCATACCTTGAAATCTATTATTAGTAATAACGTTTCCAAAGACTTCATCAATTAGATTTCCATTAGAAAGAATATCCACTGGTAGCTCAATTTTGTCCATATTATTTACAGGCAACTCTCCGTTCCCGACCTTCAACAAATATTCAGCAAAATCTCTTTGCTCTGGATCTACACGCATATTTTCAGTCAAAGAAAAGAGATGGAAATGTTGCCA
The DNA here is from genome assembly GCA_034769895.1 of Magicicada septendecula. NCBI lineage: Eukaryota > Metazoa > Arthropoda > Insecta > Hemiptera > Cicadidae > Magicicada > Magicicada septendecula. Next base: position 429,475,855 of record CM068373.1, on the reverse strand, counting down.
AAGGTTACTTCTTGTTATGCATAGATCTATCAGTTCACTTTTGTTGGCACGTTGTTGAACAGGCAAGCACTGTCGAAAATCTCATCCAAAAACAACAATTTTTCCTCCAAATGGTAAATGTGGATTGCCCAGAGCGCGAAGCAATTGGTCCATATTATGCATTCCATACTTAGGTAACATGGGTGCTTCATCCATTAAAAAAACTTGAACTTGAGCGAGTTACCTGCCTTTCGAAGATCCTGGTTTTATATTTGAAACAGATTCAGCAGCTAAAGGAACTTTAAGTCCAAATGTTTTGTGGGATGTTCGACCATTAGGAAGTAGGACAGGCGCAATTCCAGTGAACGCCATACACTTTACATTACAATTTCTTCCAGAAAGAATGTGAAATAGTGTTTTATAAATAAAAGTTTTTCCCGTACCACCAAGTCCATCAATAAAAAAGCATCTTTGCTCAGATTGACCTTCAGCCGCACTTAAAATTCGATCCACAATTTCTAATTGTCTTCCTCGAAGACGTTGATACATGCTTTCCCCCAATTCTGCGTATTCATCAACGTTTACTATTTATTCATTCAACTGATTTTCGTAATTGTCTATATCGTCCATATTGTATCTCTGTACCCAGAAGCGAAAATTTCGACCTTCTGTAGCTTCTGTGTTCAATTTGTAAGCAATGATCCGATAAGCTCTTTTTACCGCTTCTTCAATAGAAGTGTTATTACGTCTGGCCTCTCTAGTAAAGTCTTCGGCCAATTCTTCTTTGAACATATCCCATAAAGCCTTAGGATTTTCAGGAGCGCCAAGAATAAGAATTTGTGTGAATAGTGTTCTCATTACTGAAGGCATTTTTGACATGGCAGATTCTCTCAAACCTTCGACCCATTGTTGATCATCATATGTTAGTCCTCTAGCTAGGAAGCCTTGTTTATACGTAGCGTATCTTGTTCCTTCTACCAATAAAAGGTCATCGAAGCTTGTAGCATCTTTGACGTGGTAGAGCAATAGCCGTAGATGGTAAAGTTCTGGTTGCGAAACAAAGTTTATGCTGTGAACTCTACCAATAACTCGAAGGCACCTGACCCTGGGCTGCGATTCACTGTTATTTCCTATCCACCTAAAGTGCTCTGGCATCTGCCAATAATAATAATGATGTACTTCTTGTTGATTTTCATTGTGGACTTGATTTTGTTGTTGCTGTTTCGAATGTGAATTATGTCTAAAGTAAGCTTCTAAAGTTGAACCTCTTTGGCCTACGTCAGCTAAATCTTCCTGCGTCTGTTCAATATTTGCCATTCGATATTGTCCAGGTAGATGAATATCTAAACGTTGAACAGTGTGACTTTTTTTCTGGATTTCATAGCCAAAGAGACTCCAGCATGCCTCTGGAGGTGTGATGCATCGACCTTCCACATATGTTTCTGCTTCATTATAATTACGTTGATCTTGAATTACCTTGACAAATGCACAGTCATGTCCCTTGTAAACATATTTATAAAGATATTTAACTGCTTTTATACTACCAACGTATTCTACATTAATATGGCAATTAAATTTTTTTAAAAGGTAAGCGTTATATGAAGCAACATGGCGATTGTCTCTTGTTATTCGTCTACCTTGACTATCCTTACGAAAACAGCATGATGGTGTGAAAAGTTTGGACTGTTTGGATCTATTCTCGAATCATAACGACGTCTATAATTGGGTTTTTCATCTTCAACTAAAGATGTAAAGACTGAATGATTTTGGAAATTCGAAGCGACACTTCATTTTTCCATCTTTATTGATCATGGAGCTTCTTGGTTATGCTCTCCACACGGATTATGTATCATCCATTTAATCATCAAATCTAGCAGTATTGGGTCGTCGTCAGAAATTTCAGCAGAAATCAAGTCATCAAGCTCCTCGACGTTATATAATTTGTCTTGAGAAGACATAATTAATAGCAAGTGCATGTGGGGAAGACCTCGCTTTTTAAATTCTATAGTGTACACATAAGCTGCAACTTTACCAAAAATTTGTTTTTTATCCAAACCATCAATTAGTTCATGAAATTTTTTTTGCGACCCTTGCAACGAGGTCAGGTCTATCTTGACCTGGTTGATTTAAAAGACTTTGATCATGGAATTGTATTCTTGCTGCTTCCTTAATTTCTGACCAATCAGGATGGCATATCATCGTAATGAAATAATCCTGCGATCCTAGACGACGAACTAAGGCCATAGCATCTTCAAATGTTCAGCGTAATATCTTGTAGATCCAGGAAATGAAGAAGGCAATATAACTTTTTCCCCATCAGTAGCATTTTTTTGTTCAGCAAGTTAGTTTATGAAATTGGTAACTGAAGCGTAATTATCAACAAGAATTTTTTTTTGGTTAGCTTTAATCCAATCAATTCGAGCTTTTCTAACTCTTATAGCAGTATCAACGAGGTACTGTTGAAAAAGTTTACCACCATAATGTAGAGCGTTAAAATTTAGGAGACGCAGATCAGGACTTCTTACAGGATCCTCGAGTGGAAGAAATTGAGCAAATTGTGGCCGAAAAGCAATTCTATATTGAGCCAATTAAGTCTTGTTGGCTGACGACGACTCTCATACGGAATTCTTAATGGTAAATCTATGGAATATCCAAAAGTACCTTTAGGATAAAAAAGAGGGTAAGTGAATGGGTCAACCCGTTGGTCGATCTTCATCATTGTAACAATGGATTTACCTCTCTGTCGAATAACTAATTCATTATCTGGAAAACTTTGATCGGCATTCAAGGTGACCACGGCGCAAACATCATTTTGGAATGGAATGTTATACCTTCTGTGGTCTGCACCCTCGGGCAACGCAAAGAGAAGTTTCACGTAAGGTGGTTCAGTCCTTTCCTCAGCAGCACGCTGGTTCACTTCTTCTTCAACCTCTCGCATCATCATAAAACCTTGTACAAATGGATTTTGTGAGCGGATAATTCCTTCCAACAGGTTCATTAATGGGACACTAATTCCATTATTCAGTGGAATGTTAACACGTTCATTGACAGCATCTTCATTATCGAGGAAGTACATCTGTCCATATCGAGGTCGTTCAAACTCACCTTGTGAATTTTGAGTTGGATGAGCAGCCACGTTAATTTTTATGATAAACATTCCCTGCTGCAATAAACGTATAAATTCCTCGATTGTTTATGGTTCGATTATCATCCACGGTGAATGAAGCCATTGCAAAACATGCATTTAAATTACGTATTATTTTATGAAATTCATCAGTTAATAGATGACAATGAAGAAATAGTCGCACCAACTCATTTGGAAATTTAGGTGGATGCAGCTCAATGCGGCCATGCAAACAGCAGTCTCCGAAAGAATTTCTATGGGTTCGATTGCTAACACGTTCTTCTGGAAAATGCAAAGCGCCACAATGCAAGCAAGCAACATTAAAATTTCCTAATGTGTTATTGGATACATCAGAAGTGACAGCTAATTTATATATTCGTAAAGGGTTCAATAGCAGAGCTCTTTCACGTCTGTCATTCCGGCGACGTTGCTCCTCTAATCGCTGCTGACGTCTTTCTTCATTTTCTTCAGCTTTCTTTATCTTGCTCGTAATCGAATGATTAGATACCGTTGAGCTCTTTGCTCTGGTGACTCTTCAGCTCTCCTTTTACTTGCTCGCAATCGATCGTTTTCTTGCCGTCGTTCACGCTCTTCTGTTGATTCTTTCAATCTTCTGTGTTTATTATTTATCTCCCTTATTTGCTCACGTAATTCTTGCGACTGGTAATCGTTAAGCTCCCTTAATACTTCATTTAGTCTATTCATACAATCATTCTTGGCACTTCTCACAGGTCTAGAAGTTGATGCCTGATTTTCATGAATGGCGTTGTTAGTATTATTTTGAGGAACTTGTTTTCGGGCATTTGTTAATTCGGGAAGGGGAAGGGGTCTTGAAGTGGATGCCTGATTTTCATAAATCGCATTGATAGGATTATTTTCAGAAAGTTCGTCTCTGACATTCGTTATTTCCTGAAGAGGCTGTGGTAACTCATTTTCTTGCTGTCTTTGTTGCGGTGGCCTTAAGTTATTAAAAAACGCGTCGCCATTTTTTAGATGTCCGCGAGGCATCTAAAAAATAACATTTTCAAATTGATTTTTTCTGCCAAAAATATTTAAAAGCATTTGAGCATAAGACTGGAAGTATAAATAATGTTGCACAGTGTCCAATGCTTGGTGGGTGTGCACAGAATATAATATGTAACCTAAGGTAATGACACTTACCTTCTTAAAAAACTATATAAATTACCAACCGAGCAAGAATTTGTGTCGCTTTGCACTTGCACAAACACTGTAATGGTTTTTTATTGTAAATATCACTGAACAGAGAAAAATTGCAATTATTTTTTTATTTTACTGAGCAGATCTAACACTAAATAACTGATTGGAATAAAATCACTGTAAAAGACAAAGAAAATGATCACACAAATCGATTAATTTCTGAAATAGCTCACCTATAATTTTCAAATAAACCTTTGAATAAACTAACAGACACAACGTTTTTGAATAATAATGTAATGAAATTTCGGTACTGTAAAAATTTCGAGAAAATTCCTCGAGCCGTTACGGGGAAAAAATTTACAGACGGGCGGATAATTATTGCTCGGAAAAGCGGGAAAATGAATTTTCCCGAAATAAGAACTTGACCAATGAATCCCTCGTATAGAAAAACCCCCAAATGGCGATTTAGAAGAAAATTCCTCGAGCCGTTTCGGAAAAAAAAATTACAGACAAACAATTATTGCTCGGTTAATAGTATAGGATTTAACAGTTCTTTCTCTAACGCAAAGTAGTGATAAGTAACAAAAACTAGAATAACATTTAAATGTCACATTACTCGAAGTAAAGTACTGCGCATATTCTATGCGCACGGAATCGGTTCCAGCGTCTTTTCCAACGCGTTGTATTAAAAAAAAAAACTGTATCAATTTGTGTGTGTGTGTGTGTGTGTGTGTGTGTGTGTGTGTGTGTGTGTGTGTGTGTGTGTGTGTGTGTGTGTGTGTGTGTGTGTGTGTGTGTGTGTGTGTGTGTGTGTTTTGCAGAATGGTACTTTGTCCGCGGTAAACGGCGCAGCGTTATGCAAGCCAACAACGCCAAGTTGCGAATGTTTGTTTTGTTATTGCAGAATTGTTGTGTTTCCGATTTTCTGCAACGTATGCGCGCGTAACGTGTCATTAAACAGCAAACGGTTATGCCCAATAACAATAACAACCACAATCTAACCGGCTGATTTACGTAACAATACCGGGTAACAATGGATGTCGTAATGTCAACGGTCGCTTTGCGATTACGCTCGTAGTGCACTTGACATACGACCGGATAATGTCTCTGTTTATATACATATGTCACGTTATTTCTACATCAATTTCCCCGTCACGTTATTTCTACATAATGTAATATCAGGGGCGGATCCAGCAGACAATTTTGTAGGAGGAAAGTGTTGACTTTTGGGGAGCCTTTTGAAAAATTAGACCATTCTTTAAAGGTTTAAAGTATAAATGATAGTAATGAGTGAAGATAAAATACAGTTTGTTATTATCAGCGTAATAGCTTTATTACTGTACAAGTATTAATTCACATTTGTATTTGTTAGTACATTGTTCTTTTAATAATCTTTACGTACAGTTTAAAATAAACACTACTCATTTCGGTTGTGTATCAAACAAAACGATTGAACCATAAACTTACATTTTCACATAACATATTGTACGAAACGGCAATACTTGCACACGGGCGCCGGTAAATAGAAAGTTACAGTACACACGGGCTATAATAAACAAAACAGTTTTATCAGTGGATATATAAACAGTGAATCAGTCGATTGATAATGTCCACGCGAGAAACATAAAATTTCGTGTTCGCGTATGTGAATTTCCGCTGTCGTAAAAGTGCACTTTTACTGTAATGATTTTAGTATTTTAATTTTTTAACGATCTCTAATGAGTGATCAAGTTTTCTGAAGATGGCAATTCGTTGCCGAAACGCGTCATAAAGGACAAGAAAAACGAAGTCGCACGACGGATATCTGGTAATTACGTCTACATATATCAATATAAGCGACTTGGAGACAACTAACTTAAAATGTATTTAAAGTAATGTTAGAGTAAATCCGTGAACCTACATAATGTAATATACATTTTGAATCATATTCACAAACACAAAGCGACAAAACTTTCCTGTGAAGTAACCATTTAGGGAGGGAAATTTCCCCCATTTCCCCCTCCGTGGATCCGCGCCTGGTAATATTCAGATCTAACATACTTCAAATATCGTAAATAGAAATTAGTTGTAAATTATAACATAATGCACCTGACAGTACGGTCCTCCCACTGTCGTTGTAGCTCCACTTGTGAAGTCTCGCGTCTCACTGTAGATGACCGAACAGTGGCTCAGTGAGGATACCCCTCTATACTCGTGAGGGCGGTCAGTGGGTAACTATTCGATATACTATATAAGTAAATACATAAATATGTGATAGTTGTTGTGGTCTTCAATTTGCATATACAATTAAATTGTTAAAATTACCTTGTGTATCCAGGTTCCCATACACTGGAAGAGTTTGAAATTTCCAGAACTCAGGGTGATTAGCTTCTGAATGAAAAACTTTCCTTCAAATCCACCGATCTATATGATACAGCTATACGCGTGCTAGAACAATATGATAGATAAGTCCGGACACAGTATGATGTGGAATCGTTAGGCACTCGCCAGATACGTAGCGATGCACTTCGTGAGATAACGCGGGTTGGGAGTCGCTTAAATAATGGTATGTGTGTGACTTTTATTAATTGACGTACTCCATGTGAGTGAACATATTTTATCACCTGATGATGGGACTATAAGTCTCGAAACGCGTTGTGTACAAAATATAAAAAAAGAAGTTGCTAGGAAGGGAACAATATACACAAGGTAATTTTAACAATTTAATAAATATATGACCTTATGATCTTAAAATATGATAACCCACAACTATCCTGACTGACATTCAAGAAGAAAAATAGAATTCATTCTTCTTCTGAAACTTTCTTGACGTCCTTCGTGTCTTTACCATCCTCATCTATTACCATGCCCACATAGTTGTACACGGTAATATTATTTTCCCATTCTCGAGCTCTGTTGTGCCCGAGTAATATTGTAATATAGGGGGGGGGGTAATATTGTTTCCCCAGTCTCTGCTGAATTCACTTGTGTCCTGTAATATTTGTTTTTTGTTTTGCAGATAAACGGCCGTTTTAAGAATTTCTTTTACAAGTGTTGTAAGGAACTATAGTAAATCCACATTCTATCATGTTTTCTTTTTTTATTCCAAATACAATAATTTAAAACTGACTATTTTTATAGTAATGTAAGATATTTTGAAAAAATAATATTAATAATTGCATTGTTGCAACTGTCGATAACAATAAAGTGTTCGCTTCTACGCAACTGATAGAAACCAACAAAAATATTTAGTTTAATTCAAATCAGCAACGTTCACGGATGTGTCCTGTCGGTGTCTCTGCAGATAAATTCATCTCGTGGCTCGTTTACCCACTGTGAAATACTCTAGGTACACGGTATATTTTTACAGTTTTTATTGTCGCAATTAGGACACGGGCATCACACTCACACAAACCCGTTTGGCGGACACATGTCCTGCGTTGCAATCTGCGTGTTGGGAGTCAGTGCAAGCGCGCGCCTTGCATTGACTTCAACACGCACTCTGGTAAGCGCGCGCATGTGTTGCCCTCGCGTACAGACTCACACCACACCGCTGAGCCGACACATGTCCTGCGATGCAGTCTGCGTGTTGGAGGTCAGTGCAAGCGCGCGCCTTGCGTTGACTCCAGCACGCACTCTGGTACGTCGCACGCATGTGCGCTCGCGGTGTACACACATGCTTTGTCGTTTCAATCGTGGCAATCACAGTAGTAAAATTTTCCAACTGGAATATATTTGCAATGGACAAATACAGCCAGGGATGAATTTATTGCAGAGACGACATATAAAACACGTTATACGTTATCGACTATCATTCAAGTAAATGAATATGTAATTGATGGACGAACACGAACATGTACAAATTTTAATAAATATGTCAATATAAACTAAAAATGTTAGTCATTTGTTAATTCGTTTAATATAGGCCGACTGCTAATGTAAATAAATAGAATATCCTGTTGTTGGTATCTCCAGAAGGTTGCACATAAATATAAGGTGATTTTTTTTTTACGTAGATAAAAAAATAAAAGTTTCATATGGAAGCAGATTCCTTAAATCTACCTTTTCAAACCTTCGTACCGTTTCTTTTCTTTAAAACAACTTTCACTTCATCCCATAAGACATTGTGCTGCGCCTGCCACATATGTTCAGCCAACCTTGATCGTGCTGTATTTCCCTTGTTCACATTCTATCTGTGTTCATTCTCGCGGACCTGGATAGGTCGACAAGTTCCGTCCACATATTCAGTACCACATTCACACGGGATACTATAAACCACATTTTTTATATCAAACACAGGGTCAGTTGATTTTCTACCGCATAATAGTTTTCCAAACGTACGGTACGGTGGGAGTGAAAATGCAGTACGTACCCCGAACTCAGCGCCATCTTCCTAATTTTGCCTAATCCACCACTTACGTAAGGGATGACTATGTTGCCCCTCACTTCCGCCTCATGCTGTTCCGACTTCTTGACCACACTAACACATTTTAATGAATTTTTCTGAATAGCCATAAGCCTGGAAATCTTTTAAAAAGTTGTAAATTTCAGAATCCAGATTAATTGTATAAGAACAAAGACTAATGTCTCCAGCATGCAAAGACCGAACGACTCCCCTCTTTACATGATCAGAGTGGTTGGACAGCCTATGAATATATTGTCCCGTGTGGGTTAGTTTTCTGAATACCGACGTGTTAATGTATATGCCCTCCCGACTATATATTGAAATACAACCGTCAGAAAAATAGGTTAGGCATTCGATAGGTTAGGCTTTGGGGTAGTTTAACGTGTGTTACTGTCTTTGGGCGTTAGTTAATGGGGCGGGGAGTGTCTTCCGGTCGTCTATATTAAGGGGTGTGTCTTAGTGCCACCTGTCGGAAATTGCAATTGACCTTAAAGCGTGCGTGCTCATATAAGTTTTTTGCGTGCGCGCGCGCGCGCGCGCGCGCGTGTGTGTGTGTGTGTTATCGATTTTATTGTCGGTTTTATATATTACCTTTTTTTTTTGTTACGTATGCACTTCACTACGTTTTGACAGTCGGTTGTGAGACAGAGTATTGTTAATTTTTATTTGTGATGTTTTAGTGTTTGTTTTGGCCTGAAGGCGGCTACAGATTTGCTGCGTAGTCGAAACGTCGTTTTACATTAAAAAAAAAAAGCAGTGATGGAAGAAGCCCGTCCCTCTAGTAGGCTAAAGTCAGAAAGAGGAAAAATAGGACGACCCGGAAGAACCTGGAACGACAATGTCAGAAGTGCCACGCAGATGAGAGGATTTCTCGAAGAGCAGGACTTACGAGAGGAAATGCGATCAGGTTTGGAGGTCGGAAAGCGTTGAAGAACGTTTGAAGCCGACATAAATAATAACAATTATTCTTTTTATTGTTCTCTTTAAATGGATTAGGTGATTTTACCTGTTCCGATCGGCAAAGTCAAACTATCTCTTCCTCGATCTTACGAGAGGTCGCTTCCCTTTGCCCTTATAATGGAGCACTCGCCTGATAACCTGCCAGCCGTCATTTGATCTATATACGATGTAACCATCGAGTCCGACATTCCCCAAACTTTGCAGTCTGCGAGGGAATATTTAGTCCCGGGCGTATACCCTCATTACGTGTTCTATCTGCTAATCTAAGCTCATGTTACACGAGGTTTAATCAAACAGTTCACGCAGTTCTTGTTTATTTTAAAAATTATGCCTTCATTCATCGACACCTGTACTGCCTCCTTCAAAGTAGTCTCAGTCGAATGTAACACGAGTAAGCCAGCCGTTTTGCAGACTTCAAAATATTTCAAGCATGCACTTTTTGGTACAGCTTTGAGCTCGCTTAGCGATTTCCGTTTGACGTCTCCAACGGTCGCGAAACGTTGTCCTTTCGTGGAAATTATCACTGTTGGGAGGAGGAAAAACTGCGTCCAGACACATCTGGTGAATACGGCAGTTGCCGTGTCTTCACTATGACGTTTCCTTTTGCCTAGGCTGACAAAACTATTATCAAGCAATGACGTGCGTCCAAGGCGCATTATCGGGCTGCAATTTTCATAAATTATTCTTCCGTAAATCAGCCGTTTTATACAAACAGCTTCATACAAATGCCGTAATATATCCGAATAGTAATCTTTATTCATCGCTGCGCCTAGCGATGAAATCTCGTGAAACACAAAAATATAATCTTCATCTGACAACCACGATCTTCAACTAATTTACGGTAGTCTTTGAAGCTTGTAAACAGCTTGTTCACGCAGTATCGCCATAAGCCTTCTAAACACGTTTACCAGGAAAAAGCTGTTTATCTCACAGTTTACACAGAACTTAACCCATATTCTTCAATCTTGCATTGTAGAATGACAAAAAATCGCCTCATACACCTAAGCACAACTTACTCAATTAGCTGTGAAATCTAAACTATTCATCAAATAAGGCTAACATTTTAGATGATTTTCACTAATATGTGTACCAACATCACATAAAAACAGTTTCTTAATCGGACACTTGTACCGGTGGAAATTGAAAAATTACACGAACTTTTTGACCAAATCGCCTATTTTACGAGATAACCTCCACATCACTCAGATACCTCATCTCGAAAGCTTGAATCCTGGTCATACCTCTTCGTGTGTTGCCAATATAACACAGTAGGGACTGCCAGGACTCTATAATTAGGTATTCTTTATCGTTTTGTTACCCACAGTCTTCGTATCGGACCACAGAATTAAACTTGGCCAGTTTACCGTCTATGTCACTACTCTTGCCGTAGGTGATGTCACATCCCAGATAATGGAAGTGGGATACTTGTTCAATTGTTGCACTTTTTATTAATCTCCTTGATCTGACAAGCCTTCTTCCCTCTAAAAGCCACCAACACAACCACTTTAGCTGTAGAAAGTTTCATATTATATTCAGACGCAAGCTTGTTTGAAGATTGCCTGACTATTATTCTTCTGAGTAATAGGCTACTTTGATCATCAGCGTACAATATAGTATTCAGGTTTGTGTAGCTATTAATTGGTATCCCAAACTATCTGAAATGTTGTCTTGTCTTATCCAACGTGTAGTGAGATCGTCAACATAGATATTGCTGTGAAATTACGCAACACTCTCAAGCTCTCATTATGTGCACTTAAGTAGCTTCCAGACTGTTCGAGAGCACTTGTAACTACACAAATTATGCCGGCACGCCGCCAAAACAATGGAAAATTATTCTGGACCACCTGCAGGATCTATACAAGCAACAGCGGGCGGCTTAGAAGTTAGTTACAGCTGGCGAGAGTGTAGAGTGCGGATCGAGTGGTTGTTGCCGATTAGAGAAAAGTGATTATTGTGTTATACGTAATTAGCGCGGAACTCTAATAATTGACATTATAATTGCGTGTGGACAAATTTAACTAGATTTACTGTATGAGAGTACCTTCTTAATTTCAAGTTGTTATTTATGACTAAAGCTGGTAATTAGTGACTTCAGATAAAGAGAAAAAGATTATAGAAACTGTGGAAATTCTTAAGAAGAGCGTGTAATATTTCTAGAATGCAACATGTTAGAAACGAAGATATAAGAAGGAAAACAGGGCCCGTATTTACAAAAGCAGAAAGAATAGAATCCAGACAGTTGCTGTGGTATGGTCATGTAATGAGGGTGGAGGAAAAGCGATGGTCAAAGGAAGCATTAACTTAACACACCACAAAACAGGGGAAGAAAATGAAGACTGACAACACAATGGAGAACAGGAATTAGGAAAAGCATGAGAGATCGAGCTATTGAAGATGATGAGTGGAAGGGATAGGCAGAAATGGCTATCGAAATAAGGGATGCGGCATAGACCGTAGGACCCCCGCTAATAATAATAAGTAAATTAGTGACTTCATTGGAGTCTGTATTTTGTTTCCATTGTACAATACGACGATCCGTGAGACCTTCATAATATTAAATTATATTATATACAAACTATACCCTGCCTGACGCCCCTAGTGGACACAGTTTCCTTCAAAAACAGGTTCTAGTGTTAACAATAATTTTGTCGATTAATTCTGACAAACTCCTCAAGTGTCGGGAAATTAATTACGCCGTAAAACGACGACTTGGAGCAGTTCTCACGTTAAACGATTAACTGTCCCCCGTGTAGACGAACGGAATAGGTTACAAGGAACTCGTATATTGTCCGGTGGACAGACGACAAGAGCACACGTATTCTGCGGCGGTTCGTGGTCGCGATTGTTTAGTTTACTTCATCTATTTGTATTCAACGCGTTTCGACGTTTAAAAGTCACGTGATTGCAATTTAAACGTCAGTTCAGTTCACTAGAACGTATAAGAATGTGAAAGTTTTGTTTGCATCTTTACGAGTTTAAACGTTCAATAACCGGCCGTAAAAACCGTGAAATTTGTTAATATTTACCGGCTGTCAAATACACTAAACACAAAAGAAAAACATGGTAAAAAAAAATACTAGTAGAAACAGCCGACAGTAATGGGAATACGAACAAATATACTTTCAATAAAGACAGGCTGACGTCCACTTTACAGAAGTCAATCGTTTTTTTTTTAGCTTCCTCGGTGTACAGGAACTTCTTCACGCGAACACGAGAATACACATCTGTTCCCACAACCTGTTATTAAGGGGAGTCGGAACCTTTTCCATCCAATGATATTTAAATGGAAAAATTAGCTAGCTTTAGGTACCATTATTGCAAAACCGATATCTATAAAAACATTAACAAATACTAAGCACACTTGTATCTTGTTACTGCAGCAGATTTAGTAAAATATCGTATCTGGTTACAAAAAAATATTTTAACTTTTACAAATGTGATTCACGTAAATTTTAAATTAAATTGTTTTAAATTAAAGGTTCTGCTAATTATTTTTTTATAATTCTGGTAAGACAAACTTGTACAAGAGTAAATAACATGTCTACAAAATTTCAGGCTTCTAAGTTTATAGTTTTTTAGAATATGTACCTAAAATTGAAAAATAGTAACTTTCAGAAAAGCTGGTTCAAAATTGAAAACACATTTTGAGTATTTTGTGTCTCCAAACTCCACCAGGACAATAACTTTCACTTATACATTCTGCTCTCTTCCTTTTTAACAGTCTTCTTCTTACTCTTTGTCTTTTTAGTTCTTTCCTTATCAGCCTTTTGTATACTTTCTGCGTCAATCTGTTTGTTTCAACCATAAATTTCCTAGGATTGATCTGAAGCATTTGAAGAAAGTTTGACTTTCCAAAAAAACCTCAATTAAAGCATATAGTTGCATCTGTAACTCCAAGTTTAAGAGTTTGTAGGCCTACAAATACAGTTTTTGGGAGTCTTTGCCAGATAGAAATAGTGAAACTTTCGTTCGTGTTCTGAGTTTTCCCGTGAAGACAGCGTTCTAAGGCTTTGACCTCCGCAACAGTCCTCCCACAAATCCCCTCTATCATTGGCCAATCTTTTCCAGCCTCTCATACCCATCATAGCAAATTCTCGAGTGGCGTCGTCTATCCATCTTTTCCTCGATCGACCCCTAATCTCCATATAATCTTCCCTTCCTTTTCTTTTAACAAGTGCGTTAAATTCTTCATTTTTCCTTATTCCCTGCGTACGTACCTCCATCTTTAGCCGCGCCAAATGTCACTCTCATGGTTTTTCTTTAAAACCTTCTCAATTAGTTCTTATCACTTTCTGACAAGGTCCATGTTTCGCACCCGTATGTCACAACAGGGTGCGCCATGCTCATTATGTAAATCTTCGTTTTGGCTTCTCTTTTGATCAACTTGTTTTCTAAACATGTTTATATTGGCAAAATAGGTACGATTTCCTATATGAATTCTTTCCTGAATGGTGAATTCCTTCTTCGATTACTTCTTTCCAGTTATCTATTATCAAAATTTATATAATAATAAATGTATTTTGTACATAATAGTGAGTGAGTTCTGCAGTTCTTGTACGATACCGCTACAGAGCATTTAATTCTTTTCCTTGTCATTCCTAGCATAACACGTAGGCCTACATTCCACGCTTCCTTGCACATGTGTCTCACCGTTAGTCATTGCAAAACACTCACATTGATTCTTCTTCAAATAAAAGGGCACGTTGTTATTCTTCTAAACACTGGTTACCTTATCAAAGACAATCTACCCTGCTCTTGTACGATTGTCAAGTTTTTCGATGGCACCTCCAATGTTTGTTAACATTTTACCTAAACATAATACACAAGTGTCCATTCTGTTCACTAATAAAATCAAGCAAACGTCTACAGTTACTTTTCTGCAACATGTATACCCGCGCCTATGCTGGTTATAGTGAATTACAGTGCAATTATACTTAATTGCAAAGTTTATAAAATCCATGTACAATTACAGTATTTCAAGTTTTATATATTTCAGCTCTCCGTCTGTAAAATTAATTTTTACTTATTATTGGCCTGGATATGAAAAAATCGGTCAGTCATAATTTGGTGTGTACAATCACGAGAAATCAATACAAACGAACAGCACTCACCGGCATGTGAATATGAGATCAAGGTAGCAGTGGTTAAAATTTGCACGCTATAATTCAAAACGTCCATTTGAGGAATAATGATAATAATAATAATTTAAAATGATGACCTTGAACGCACATTCGTTAATCAAAATAAGAAACAAGTGTCGACCATACCCATCTACGGCCGTCTCTCGTTTGTAGACCCACAGGTCGTCTACCAAGTTTGTAGATACTTCGCTTCCGTTTTCCAGTTCTGTGCTGACCTTTATAGGTCATTCGTCCTTCTGCTTAAGTGACTGCCTCTGATTCTTTTGTACTCTGTCGGCTTCCATTGACCAATTTTCTTTGTTCACCAACTATTACACTTCAGTCGTGCGACGTGTCCAGACCGTCAGCTCTGCAATATGCTTTACAACAGTCATAGGCAACCTTTGAATTTATGGGGGCGCATATATAACTGAGGGCCAGTTCAATGTGCGCACTCCTCCCCATCCCATCAATGGAAAATAGAAATGTGCGGAGTTCAATAGCCGGATGTTGCAAACATTAACCGTCATTTTATAATGCCCTTGCGCTTATATTCATCGACGTGGAACACCGAATCAAAAAAAGCTTTGCAGTATTTTTCATATAAACTTATGAACATTTTTCACATTAGGAGTAGGTCATCAACAATTTGTCATCATGCTCGCGAACGTTAAAACTAACATAATTTTACATGAAAAAAATTGTTAAACAGGAAAACATTTTAATAAAAATAAATTAAAGAACTTACCACATAACACTGTTTATTTTCATAAAGTGCATATAAATGTAAAACTTGAATCACTTTGGGGAGAAAGGTGTTTACAGGCTCTGGGCGAGAAGCTCGACAATCGTATTGGGGGAAGACGTAGCGTTGTTCCCTAAATGGCTTGTACTATTTTATAGTACAGTACTTCGAAGCGGGCAGAATGCGGGTGCGTTCCTTCGTTCAGAATAAAATAAAATTACAAATTGGTTCGAGGGCGCAGGGTTGCCGACTGCTGCTTTACAGTATCCGTGAGCCCTGCAGTGGCGTATCTAGAATTTGGCCTTGTGTGAGGCCTGTCCGGGATCGGGTCGGCTTCATACAAAAGATAAAACAAGTTAAAGACTAATCAACACTACTATCTTTAAAGTGTCTGAAATCAGTCATATCAAAGTAAACTGTAATAACACAACAAAAGTACTCGTTACTGAAACACTGATTACAAGATAGTGTACTTAGTGACAGAATTGATTTTCCTATTTCATATTTCAAACATATATACGCTAATGCTGTGTAATAAACCTGTTTGTATATTTAAAAAGAGTTACTACTATATCAGCGCACACAGCCGAAAATATAATAAAACCACCTAAAAATTAAGAGATTAACAAAATTCGTCAACTTTTTCGACCGTCTGGGGAAATAGTTCGACCCCCCCCTAAATACGCCCCTGGAGTCCTGTTCTTTGCCTTATAGTGTTATGTAGAATCTCACCTAATCCAGCCGTGCCAACTATGCCTCTATATCGCGATCTGACCTAGTCTCAATATTTTCTGAGCTACCCTTGTGTTTCCCTGAAAAAGATTGGTAGTCGGAGTGTCACAGCATCATATATTATAACGCTATAAACAATAAGTTTTCGCTCCAAGCATAAGATATCCTCAGGCCAATTCGTCACTGGTTCTCACGTGTGTGGTTGTTTCTAATTAATCTTGATTCGTGCCCCCCCCCAAAATTGTTTTAATTGCTTAATCGTTTGTCTTCGTCTTAATACCAAACATTACAAAACCAATTTATGGTATTTACTGAAGTTTCCACCGTAATATAAGCACAATCAGTGCCAATTAATTTTCGTCATGTTAGCGGCACGGGCTACTCAGAAAATCGGTCCACCTTTGCAGTTCTTGAAATAAACCACGTCGCGTTCTTCAGCACTGCGCGTTATCAACACATCTATACGTGTTATCGCGACGTTGCAAGTAATTAATATCGGTAATTGTTTTTCTGTATAATAGTAAGTTCCTATAACAAAATAAATATTAATTTATCACATAGTTTCAGTTAAATAGTAACACTACAATAATTGAATATACAGTGTATCCCCATAGGCATCCTGGCAGTACAGTACATTGGCTCTAAGCTGGAGTGGAAGCAACTGTGTCTAGGGGAAGAACAACCCAAAATTAAACTTCCTGGTTCTCCAGGTTTGAGGTTGTGCAGGAGGCTGACAACCTACTCATGTGAAAACACTATTGTTACGAGTATTGATGCTACACTGGATTTTTACGATGTTAATGCTATGACGGCTTCCATAATCGGATAAGGGACAAACGTTTTTTCCAAATTACAGTACGAGTCAGTGGAACTTCCCACTGCTATTGCGAAGTCCGAAGTTAACGGAATAGACACGAATCTTTGCACAGCTAAGAACTGCGACATTTCTTGTCCTTTTCTATGAATTCGTTTAAATGAATAGCAGCAAGCACGCCTACTATGCCTGCAAGGATCGCTCTCTAGAAGCTGAAGGAACACAACTTTGGAGCGTCTTTTGTTTACAAATAACGCATTGTAGGTGCACTTCTTCTTGTAGCTTCAAACCCAAATTTGGTGGAAGGTATTCTTCTTCTTCTTCTTCTTCTTCTTCTTCTTCTTCTTCTTCTTCTTCTTCTTCTTCTTCTTCTTCTTCTCCTTATCCTCCTCCTCCTCCTTCTTCTTCATCTTCTTCTTCTTCTTCCTCTCCTTCTTCTTATTTCTTCTTATTCCAATCCTCTTCTACCGCAAGGTGTAGTGGTTGAGCAAAGAACTCGTCACCGTGGTCTCTGCATGGCCAGGGCCTTGGCTTCATTCCATTGCACTCCCAGCCCCTGCAGACAGCACCTCACATTGTCCTCCCAAGTCACTCTTCTCCGGCCCCTGCGTCTTCTTCCAGCAATTCTGGCTCATACAGTTGTTTTGGAAGTATATCCCCTTCCACCCTCTGAATGTGTCCAACCAGCGCAACTGTGCTTTCTTAATTTGATCTTGGTGGGTGGTCTAAAGTCACCAGGGACCGACTGATAGATCGCTGTTTAAAATCCTTGTATCCTTTCAAACCTGTTGATACTGTCTCTCTGCATAAGAACATCTTTCCAAACTTTGTTCTGGCGCGTATCTCAAACAAGTTTCCATCTAATTACCACAGTAATACAGTTATTTTGCGTAGTAAAGTTCCAGTTGTTGTTACTTTTAAGGTTAAGTCTGATGAGGTACCATAACGGTATGTTTTGACAGAAATGGGTTGTTAGCCCATAGCCCACAGATAACATCAAGAAGAGTGTAGAAGGCAGAGGAGCAGTTTGAAGCCGTACCAGGGTTTTGGCACTGGACAGGAAGAGATGGACACCATCTCTTCATCGACACCTAACGGGTAGAAGAGGATGACGAAGAAGAAGAAGAATCCCATAGCCCACCCCCAACCAGGAGGACCAGGAACTTTGATTTCGGTCTGTTCTTCCTCTAGGCAGTTGCCTTCACCTTGGTTCACGACCATCCCTCCCCGGTCGCAGTACGCTATCAAACTAAGCCCTTGTGTGCAGCCTTTGACACACTAGTGGCTTTTCCACTAGGTGTATATCCTGGTGACGATGCACACCATCATGCCAAGCCAGGACCCGAGATTACATCCAGGTTGTCTTGGTAAGACCCGTAAGGAGAGGAAGGTTTTGAGAGCAAGGTTTGGCAAGGCCTTAAGAATAAAGTTTTAAGGAAAATTTATGGGCCTTGTTATGAAAATTGGTCTTGGAGGTAAAGGTACAACTTGGAACTCTGCAGACTGTTCCAGAGGTCATATGTTGTGAAAACAATTAAAGTAAGTAGACTCAGACGTGTTGACCTTGTTATAAGAATGCACGCAGACGACCCTACTAGAAAAACTAGTAGAAAATGCGTTTTGATCGGCGCAAGCGAGGAAGACCAAGAACAAGGTTCTTGAATAATATAGAAGTGGACCTACGAACTGTTGGAGTTAGAGGATGGCAGCGAGCAATGGATGGAGATGACTTAATGAATGTCCTAAAGGAGGCTAGTCATAATGATAATAGACTAATTATCATTATCATTAGGCTGTAGTGCCATAATGATAATGATGATGTTATTTTCAGAATTAATTTTCTATGATACTATTTATGTTAACAAAAGCAAATTCATTTTATAATTGCTATTCCATTGTCTTCTTCTTCTTCTTCTTCTTCTTCTTCTTCTTCTTCTTCTTCTACCTCTGGCTCTTCATCCCGCTATGAAATTTGGCCTCCTCAACAATCCTTCACCATTCCCCTCTGTTATCATCAACAATCTTCCGTCCTCTGATCCCCATGGTTCGCAGGTCCTCCTCAACACACTCCATCCACCTCTTTCTCAGCCTTCCTCTCGGCCTAGACTCCACGGGCTTCCACTCTGTATAGTTCTCGTATTTCTGGTCTTCTCCATCCTATAAATATGCCCTAGCCATCTAATTCTTTTCGATGTAATAAACTTTACTATGTTTTCGCTGTTTATTAGTGTATCAAGTTCAACATTCATGTGAATCCGCCAAGTGCCATCTTGTTGCACAACTGGCCCAAAAAGTTTCTTAAGTGTTTTCCTCTCAAATCGTTTAAGATCTTCTTCATCTTTCTTCCGCATGGTCCATGTCTGACAGCTGTAAGTCAGTACTGGTCTTATAAGGCTTTTATAAATTTTCAATTTAGAATAATGACTTCGGATCCCAGAGCACAATAGTTTTCTGTTTGCAAAATACGCTCTGTTTCCCTTTGCTATCCTTGATTTGATTTCCTCGCTGTTCAAATTGTCCTCATTTAGCAGTGATCTCAAGGCGAGCCTCAGCTACTGGGCGGGTCGCAGGTGGTGGATGGCGGAAGTTCCATCAGATAAGATGCCATCAGACAGTTTAGAGTTTTGAGATCCAAGAGGTGATGAGATTTAGAGGCACGGCAACAGATCCGGCAACAGAACCTCTCCCTCCCAGGAAGTCTTGTAGATTTGGGGATGTTCGAATCTACCTACACCATGTGACACCAACAGCCCCACGAAACCTTTCCTCATCACGTGAAACACCGGGGGACAGGACCCCCGGTGGGGCTGTTTCACGTTCCCGTGGTACCATTTTTGAGTACGGCGCTGATCAATACGCCGACCCCCGATTGATATCATGTATACGGACCCGGCCATTATCTACTGCTACGCATGAATCTGTATTGCACGCCATCAAAGCTTATGATTGGGGAACCAAATTCATACACGCTGACAGCTGTAACCATTCTTGTAGAAACAACAAAACGATTTCTCTTTTTTTTTCAATTAAAATAATTTTAGCTCCAAACTCGTGTTTTGAAAGATCACACATATACGTTTGTAAAATTGCGACTGATGTTGAAACCTCAGGCGAACCATTACCGATTGGAAACACCTATCCGATTCAAAAGTTATCCCAACATTTTCGCAACTTCTGATGATCGTAGTGCCGATGACGTCGGTGATTCTATAGTTCACGCCGTGGTAATTCGGAACAGTAACTACGCAGCGCCAATACGTCTCTTGGAAATGTCGTTATGAAATTAATGCGTCTTGTATTACCAACGTGCGCTGCATTGAAAATGTCAAAACTGTTACTAGCGTGCGTAATGCACACAAAATTTGTTTGTAAATCGTTAATTACTATTTCTTCTTCTTCTTCTTCTTCTTCTTCTTCTTCTTCTTCTTCTTCTTCTTCTTCTTCTCCTCCTCCTCCTCCTCCTCCTCCTCCTCCTCCTCCTCCTCCTCCTCCTCCTCCTCCTCCTCCTCCTCCTCCTTTTTTCTTCTCCTCTTCTTCCCTACACCTCCTGCTTATTCTGCTTCATCATCATCCTCATCTTTTATTCTTTTTCTTTTTCTTCTTTCCTACTTCTTCCATTTTATTATACTACTTCCAAAAAGAGGTTGTCAACAATCTGACAATCTGACAACTTGGTTTTCCAGTGCAGACATAAAACGTAAAAAGTTGGTTGTACCACCACTTACTTAAGTTCTGTGATAGTGCTTTCTTCTACGACCCAAACCCAAAAATAATTTATTTGTTACATTTCCTAAGTATTCCAGTAAATTGTTAGGAAATTTCTACATTACACCTACTTCATTATCCGCAGTGGAAGCATGGATTGTTGTATTAAACATGCCAGTAAATTCAGCCAAATTATGACTTATTATGTAATACACTACTGACGGGGTGCCCCCCTATGATGCTTCCCCCAGTTTTAAAAAAAAATCCCCCCTTTTTCTGACAAGACCTTTTCTCTCTTTTACAGTAAAATTTCTTACCTAATCGAGCAAAGGTTATACCTAGATCCTTTTTTCCGTGCACACCCACTACCTATGAGAAGACACTACCTTCTCGTAGGTAGTGCTACAGCCCGCTGAAAAAGTCAACTGGGTAGATTTATAGTGCGTCTGATACGTGTCCGTTATAAGTTTTTTTTACAGTTTTGTAAAAGTGGGGAAGATTTTTCATGCAATTTTAAAACAAAAATCCCCCCAAAATTTTAAAATTTTCTAAATGTCGCCAATAGCGACACGATCCCCCCCCTGTAAACACCCCTGGCTACTGATACCCTATCTGGATATAGTTAGTGACCTGGACGTACAGATTTATTGATTTCAAATGATCTAGTGAAGTTGTAAAAAGGACAATTTTGATCCTATTTATGTAAAAGAATTTTAAGAAAGTTTCAACGCATTACAAAACATTAAGTAATTGTCAGTACATTTGCCACTGGGTTTACAGTCGATATCTGTACCAAATAAAATATGAATAATTGCAATTGTATACTGGAAAAATAAATCTGGAAAGAACTGATGTATCTGAATGTGTGGTTGCAGATGATACAGAAATTATAGTAAGCCTGGGCCCCAAGGGAATTGAAGAGCAGCTACCTTGAAGTTTTTGTGATGCGGTGCTGGTGGAGGGCCTTAAGATTATCGTGGGCAGAAAGAGCGTCTAATGTGAGGTTCTGAAGACAGTAGGTGATAAAAGGAAAAGCAGTCTCCTGCTACGCCATTCAAGCTGGTTCATCATCCTGATAGAGAGAACGACAGAGGGGCATAGCTGGAGTGAATGGACTGATAAAAGGAGAAAGAAGATATGTGGTGATTACGAGACTGGCTTCGGTAGGGAAGCAATTGCAAGTTCACCGACCTCTGGGATACTACTACTGCTACTACTATTGCTTAGTAGTTAGTATGTACCGTAGACTGTTATAATCTGTATATACCTAATGAAAATATCCTCTCCAAACTCAATTTCTATGAATACTTTCTACTATCTCGTGTTAACGTTCTGGCAGCTCGTATATTTTCAAACAACATTTTTTCTAAGATAGAACACACGAAGTAAGATTCTTGAATTAACTTTTGAATTAACGTCTTTATTGTAAGTTTGTTTGAATTTTAAATTCATCCGTTAAAGCTGGCATAGATATTTAGTTTTCTCAGAAACAATCTCAAGCGTCTTACGGTTTTCTCCAATTTTAATTTAATTTAAAAACTATATCCCGTTTCAGTATGAGAAATACATTACTTCTGAACAATATGGGTAACTCTTTAAGAGGAGTTTGTTATCTTAGGTCTAGTTTATCCACACCAGACTGATACAAGTGATATTCACAGTACAACTCAGAAAAACGTTGGTGATTTCTGACACGTTTTTTACAAATAATGAAAAACTCAATACACATGAAATTACACCTTTTAAAAGAAATAAATTAATAATGACTCCAACAGTTAAATTACTTTATATCGCCTTTCATTCGATACAAATTTTTCCGAAATTCTAACCACAGATATTTATTTACATAGTTCCGTATATTAAATATTATGAAATTTATTTTTAAAAATCCTTGAGGCATAGTGTTACGATTATATGAATAGTATGAATAGGAACGGTACTTAGACGAGGATATGCTTTAACTTTTGTTTTTTAATGCTTATATACAGGAAGCATCGAATAAGATCCAGGAAGACGTAGATTTTGAGACACAAGGTGGACAATAAACATGATAGGATATGCAGGTGTCATTGCCATGGAGACAGAAAACGAAGCACATCTTAAGGCCACAATTGAAAGAATGTAGACTGTCGTGGGAAATGATTATTATGTGGGGATTAATAAAGAGAAAACTGAGGTAAAGGTTTCTGAAAAAGAAGGGGACTCTACAGTTCAGATAATATTGAATGGTGATACTCTGGAGAATGTAAAAAGATTTAAGTATTTAGGAAGCAGAGTCACCAAAAATGGAAGAAGTGAGAGGAAAATACAGTTCTGCGAAGCTAGAAGTAAGAAACGTTTGTTTACTTCTAACAACATCAGCTGGATAACAAGAAAGAGGTTACTGAAAGCATTTGTCTGGGGTCTTGCCTTTTACGGGCGTAAAACCTGGACGATAGGAAAAGAAGAGGAAAGGAGATTAATTTCGTTTGAAAACAGTGCTATAAAAGAATTATAAGGATTAACTGTACAAAAGAAGGAGTTTTTCGAAAGCAAGAGAAAATAGTGTCTTGTGGAAGGCATAAAATCTAGGAAGGACGGAATATTAGAACATATTCTAAACATGTTTATGTCTAAATAGGTTTACTCAAAACTATACTGAAGGGAACGCTGGAAGGAAAGTGATACAGAGTAAGACCCCGTTTACAATATATGTCCAGCAATTCATGTAAGCTGTTCCTTGTGGGAATTATGTTGATATGAAGAGGAGATAATTGGCTACTACCGCAGACCAATTTACTGATTGGCTACGCAATAAGAAAAATAATATAGGCCTACACTATAAGGTAAGACATTGGTTTCACTACTCGTTGAGCCCATATGCCTTCTGTTGCCAAATCAACAAAAATTCTCCCCCCCCCCCACCGCTTCAGAAAACGGTTGTAAGAGTAGTCGTTCGCTTACTTAAACAGCTGTGTAGCATTCACTATGCTCTCAATAGTTTCCGATGTATCCGAGAAGACGTTACACACTATATAAACGAAACGTCGAGCACGTTATCCAATGAATACAGTACACATATTGTTATGTAGGTGTTTCAACATACTATTAGCATTAAACTACTGTCCGTTCATTAACGGTTCAGCCAAGTAAAAGTTGATTTCGGACTAGATATTACCCTCTCTAAAGAAAGGTATATTTCATATCACTATAGTATTTGTTTCTCAACAGACGTTATTACATATAGATAAACAAATTATTATTTGTGAAAGAAAAATCCTTTCATGAAGCTATTAAGGCCGTACAAATGACACACAAGAGGTATCTGCAGAGTTAGTAATTGTTGAGAGGTTAGCACTCGAATGACTCAGTAAGTTGTTGAACCAGTTCTGATATTGCCGGCGAAACGCAAACATTTGGCACACAGTAAATCAATTAAAAGGACCAGTGAGTAAAATCGTTATCAGTCATTTAACGATTACTCCCATCGTCGCATCGGTCACATTTATACACTTCTTATGTTAATCAGGTAAATTCTTCATTCGTCTGGACTGCAATTTTTTTTTAATAAATTAAAAATTGGAATTTTGATCACCGTTCACCGTCCCTCTTTAAAGTTTCCAACACTAAGATTTATTACTTCATTAGTGTTTATTACTTCATTTATTTATTTATTTATTACTTCAGATATCTGTTGTTTTAGTTCTTCCCTAGTCTCTTTTGTCTTCTTGCTGTTCTTGCCACATTAAACGAAACTGCTTGCCACCATTCTGAATGCATCTGGCAGTCCTTATAATAATATTTTTCTTGATAAGTGTACTGGCAATTCTTCCTATATGATCTGTTTATTCGGTACCGTATAAAAACAAAATTATCGAAGAGTATTATTATTATTGCCTAAATGAAAAGTGATGGTGTTTAACCCTTCTGTTGAGTCTCCTAAGGATTGAACCTTTCTCTGTATACATTATTGCAAACTTTCCATTCTTAATAAATACATTTTTGTTTTCGAACTTCAAATCGAATTCTTTAAGTTAACAATGATGATGATGACGATGAAATGACGACAACGACGACGACGACGACGACGTTGATGATGATGATGACGACGACGACGACGGCGGCGGCGGCGGCGACTGTGACGACGATGATGATGATGATGATCATCATCATCATGATTATGATGATGACGAGACGCGGCGACCCATATGATTATGACGCAACGACGATTATGATTATGACGCGACGACAACGCCGACGACGACGATGATGATTTAATAACGATAAATCAAAGGACGTAATCTAACATTTAATAAAATATGACACCATAACATTAATGAAGTAGTTGGTTTATTGGCATCGAAACGATACAAAATTTAGAATCAATAAACTTGACTCCTACCTAAGTCAGATGCTACAACGATAAGTGGCGATTGTACATAAATCGCAGCAGAGCATTGTAAAGACGCGATTGCGATAGCATGAATAATTTGCCCAACTTCGAATACTACCAGACGAGCCCACGGCATTGATCCGGGGAGACTTCACGATCCCATAATTTAACAAACAACTTGTAGAACAGACACGTGTGATTGTTTGAAAACTCGACAAGAGGACCAGGCTGTAGTAGTAATTAACGGCTAGACAATAAATCGTGAACCGCACTTCGTGATCCGCTCGGTGTTAAGTGGCGGGATCCAACTGACGTGCGAGGTCGTAATCGTTTCTTACGAGATAAGGTAGATCTGTGCGTTGTCACGCGTGACTCAAACGTTTCGGCAACAGCAAGTGATGATGAATGCCGGCCATTTACAACGGAGATAAACTCCTACGCATTAGAATGCAAAAACGATTGTCCACGTGTGTCGTAAACAAATCGGAACACTCGGTTCTAATATTTTCTTTGGAAACTAGGTTAACTATTAGAGCAACTTTCTGGATCCTTTTAATTATCTTGAGTACGACCTTCCCTATTGTTAGATTGTGATTAATAAATTGATAAATGTGGTCGTATATGCGTTCTAAGAAAAATGAATTTTTTTTCCCTTCACCTTCTTCTTCTTCTCCTTCTTCCTCTCCTGCTTTCTTCTTTCTCAATTATTTTTACCGTTAATCGTCGGAGTTCTCCAGCCATTTCCTATACTTACTTACTTCTATCCTGGACGACACGTTTGAATTCTAATAGGATCCTTCCCTCACCTTAAACTTGCCAACTTATCAATATAGTCCATCCATTTCGATCGTTGTGTTGCTCTTTCTGGTCACCTCCCTCTGTCTGGTCACCCTTCCATGATGAGCTTCAGCTTTCCTTCGCCCATCCTAATTACGTGACAAAACCTTTGCCGTCATCTTCTCTCAATTGTCTTACCAACTGATTCCTGCCGGAACAAATTTCTAATGTTCACATTCCCAATTCCTTCGTAAATAAGAACGTAAGGAGTCAAATCCGTCCAGACAGTAAGACAGCGTTTTTTCCAAGACTAAAGCTGTGCACAGTATCTTATATTAGAAGAAGACTAGATTCCGTCGCACGATGAAGGTTGTTGAACGCACAAGTGAATTAAGAAACAGTGACATTCGAGGGGAGCTGAAAATGTTTAAAGTTAAGTATCACCAACATCATCCTCTTAACGGTTTTAGGCTTTAGCAGCCTGTTCCTATTCCACAGACCACATTTTCTTAGGCCTACCAACTTTAAAGTTAAGTATTGAAACAATAATCTATATGTGATAGTGAGTTAAGCTTCCGACTGATGTGGTCGTAAAAGCACTATTGCGATGCCACTAAAAAATCGTTGTGCACTAAAACAATCTGCCTACTTTGAAAGATGGCTGTGATAGTTGTAGACATTTGAATTTGAACTTGTCTGAAGGACTTTCCCATCACTGAAAATATATAAATGCGACGTTGCGGCCAACCGAAACGTATTAGTATCAGATGTACTCGTTTATAATTAACCTGAAGACGCTTCCGGCTGTTTTGGTGGTCGAAACGTTGCGTTCATAACGGCAAAAGTCTGTCACTTGTATTCAGATTCAAACAATCTGCCCGTTACATAAAGTGTAAAGAAGAAGAAGAAGAAGAAGAAGAAGAAGAAGAAGAAGAAGAAGAAGAAGAAGAAGAAGAAGAAGGAGAAGGAGAATTGTAATGTTATACCTCTTACAGATGTACAAATACATTTAAAATTGGCTGTAAAAGTTATGATTAAATTTTATTTCTATCCGCTTAGTTTATTAGGCAAGTAAGTTGAAGTTTTCTACGTTGACGTAGAATACACCGCTTGGCTTTCACTAACCAACAACGTCTATTCTACTGTTCTTACATTATTAATTCTCGCCGTTTACCCTAAGACAGGATCAATAGCATGACAAAGGTTCTTCCGTCTTTCTCTGTCCAAAGCGTTTGTTAGATTTTATACCAACATATTGAACACACATCTTGTTTGTTGTTATTGTCATTTTGGTCCCTTTTTTACTTCCATGTTCCATAAGGAAATTGGAGTGTGGTGATGGCGAAAAAAACGTGTTCGAGATAAGGGCTGATTCTGATTGCACTACCCTCAAAACATGAAGAAAAGTCATTTTTCGGAAAGTGTCTGTGTCTATGTGTAGAATTGTTTCTATGGCAAACGATAACTGCCGCAAATTCGAACAGAAATAAATAATTTTTTGCATACATGCCTGAATTATAGAGAGACTCAAGGCCTATTGATTTTTGGTGAAGACCAGTTAAGGGGAAGGGGTAGTTTACCTGCAACGTTTTATGTTTTAAAAAGAGTAATTAGTAATTTTTTCTATGACGAACGGTAACTGCGCAAATTCAAACAGAATCAAATTATTTTTTGCATATTTACCTAAGTTGTAGAGGACTCAAGACCTATGGATTTTGGTAAAGATCGGTTAAGGGGAAGGTGTAGTTTACCTGCAACGTTTTATGTTTTAACAAGGGTAAAGTACTTAATTTTGATAAATAAAGTATCCTCAAAAGAAGGTCACAATAATCCACTGTAGAAAGGTAGATGAAATATCTATAAATAAAAAGGGTAGTTGAAGAGGGAGGGGATAATTTTTTATATGTGTACTACGTTATCGGCAACAAAGAAGTAGTTTGTTGTTAAAATTCATTCCCGGGCTGTTTGGCCGTGGTCCAATGTTTTCTGCAAAACCAGACGTTTCGGCAGTGCCATCGACTGCCATCATCAGTGAAAATCGAGTGCGCTAACGTGAGGTGGTATTAGTGACCACAGTACTGTGGTTAAGGCTGAAGAAAGAAGTAGTTTCTATGGAAATATTTCATTTTGAAAATGATTTTAAATATAAATCTTAGAACATGGAAGCCATGTATGGTTCTCCATACCGATATTGTGGATATGCAATCCCCTTCTTCACTCTTCTTTACGTGTACCTCCTCTCTCTTCTTCCCATGTGACACTATCAGTCCAAATCTCGCTCACTAATCAAGTCCAAAACGCTTGAAGTCCTCGTCTCAGCTCTTATTTCTTCTTCATTTCGCAACGACGTACCTGCGGATCGTTTCAACATACTCAGACACATGCGTCATTCACAAACTGCTGTCGGCTGCAGTACTGATTTTTCAAAAATATACGACCTCTTAGATTACCCACATCTGAGTGACTGATAGAAAGGGTGTTTATAGGACAGATAAAGGTTATTGAGGATCGTTATCAGTGAGACTGCAGACGATTTAACAACGAGATTGCAGGGGCAGTATGGTGAACAATGGCGAAGTATTGAAGATCATATGTGAGAAAACAAGACTCATTAAAAAGAAATGCCAGTGAGCGGCACACACCAGCTGTAAGCTTACAGCGTTAATGAAACGTTCGTGGGTAAACCAAGGGAAGAGTCTTCGATCAAATGACCGCATAATAATCAATTGGTTTGATAATATACATTTTTTTTTACTTCCATATTCCTTAAGGAAATGGAAGTATGGTGATGGCAAAAAAAATCGTGTTCGAGATTATTGCAGATTCTGATTGTACTACACTCAAAACATGAAAAAAAGTCGTTTTTCGAAAAGTGTCTGTGTGTGTGTCTGTCTGTCTATAGATTTTTTTCCTATGGCAAACGATAACAGCCACAAATTCAAACAGAATCAAATAATTTTTTGCATACAGCCCTGATTTGTAGAGTACTCACGACCTATTGTTTTTGGTGAAGATCGGTTTAGGGAAAGGGGTAGTTTACCTGCAACGGTTTTTTTTTATCAAGGGAATTTTTTTTTTTGCAAACGATAACAGCCGCAAATTCAAACAGAATCAAATAATGTTTCGCATACAGCCCTGATTTGTAGAGTTCTCAATACCTATTGTTTTTGGTGAAGATCGGTTAAGTGAAAGGGGTAGTTTACCTGTAACGTTTTATGTTTTAACAAGGGTATTTCCTATGGCAAACGATAACAGCCGCAAATTCAAACAGAATCAAAAGATTATTTGCATACAGCCCTAAGTTGTAGAGTTCTCAAGACCTATTGTTTTTGGTGAAGATCGGTTAAGGGAAAGGGGTAGTTTACCTGCAACGTTTTTTTATCAAGGGTATTTTCTATGGCAAACGATAACAGCCGTTAATTCAAACAGAATCAAATAATGTTTTGCATACGTCCCTGAATTGTATAGATCTCAAGGACTTTCGATTTTGGTAAAAATCGGTTAAGGGGAAGGGGTAGTTTACCTGCAACCTTTTACGTTTTAACAACAGTAAAGTACTTGAAAATTCATTTAAACTTTTTCAAACAATGGCAATTGTTAAAAATAAAATAATTTTGTTGCCAGGGAATAAAATTACTGTATAATTTTTTCATTTTAATGTAAATTATGTATGAGTTAATATCTTTATATATATAATTCTTCTGTACGTGTGTATGTCACTGAACTCCTCCAAGTATAAAATAATATATCGTTCGTGGCAGGTAAGCATATCTCAGTTATGTAATGTTTACGTTTCCATTTTATTATTATGCCTACAGCAATTGAAAGGCAGGTAAGACACACACACACACACAATTCACGTTATTTCTGGCCTCACTCACGTTTATTTTCTTACATTTGCACGCTTTTTAAATGGAAAGTGCCGAAACCCACACCAACATAACGCGTGCAAGCCGAAAAAATGGACATCAATTTGCTTCCTGTGGATTGCTGGGCAGTGTAACTGCACGTGTTTACAGAGGAACGATTCATAGACAGACTTTTCGTCTTTAGGGAATGAACCCTCTGAAAGATGCTGAGGGTCCATGAGTGACTTCGGAGCGCTCCTTCTTTTTCGCGTGTTTGTTCTGTGAAACATACACTGTAGATTCGCAGCTTTACTCTAAGCAACGCTCAATAGGAAATGTTGAAAATTTTTGTCCACAGTGTACCCTCATTCACACTAAACCTGGTCTGATGTTTTAATTACGGACATCATAATATTAAAACTTTGGAAACTTGAGGACTACTTAATGGAGATCAATCATTAACTTATACAAGCCATTAATTTTATGCATATTTTTTATATATATGTGTACAACGTTATCGGCAACAAAGAAGTAGTTTTTGTTAAAATTCCTTCCCGGGATATTTGGCCGTAGTCCAATGTTTTCTACAAAACCAGACGTTTCGGCAATGCCATCGACTTCCATCATCAGTGAAAATCGAGTGCGATAACGTGAGGTGGTATACGTTAGTGACCACAGTACTGTGGTTAAGGCTGAAGCAGTAAGTAGAAAGAAGTAGTTTCTATGGTAATATTTCATTTCGAAAATGATTTTAAATATAAATCTTAGAATATGGAAGTCATGTATGGTTCTCCATACCGATATTTTATTAGCGGGGGTCCTACATTCTATGCCGCATCCCGCATTTCGATCGCCATTTGTCCCTATCCTTCCAGTCATCCTCAATAGTTCGATCTATCATGCTTTTCCTAATTCCTGTTCTCCATTGTGTTGTCAGTCTTCCTTTCCTTCTCCTGTTTTGTGGTGTGTAAGTCAATGCTTTCTTTGACCATCGCTTCTCCTCCATCCTCATTACGTGACCATACCATAGCAACTGTCTAGATTATATTCTTTCTGGTGTTGTAAATACACGCCCTGTTTTCCTTCTTATATCTTCGTTTCTAACATGTTGCATTCTAGAAATATACACGCTCTCCTTAAGAAGTCCACTTCCACAGTTTCTAACATCTTTTTCGCTTTATCTGAAAGTTGCCAGCATTCGCAGCCATAAGTTAAAATGGGCTCCACAAGAGTTGTGTAGATTGTCAGTTTAGTTTGAAGTTTCGACCAAAGTAACGAGTTTAGCAAACGAATAGCCTTTTTCCCCTGTTGTATCCTATTTTTGATGTCACTTTTTTGTTGTTCCATCTGCTGAAATAATGCTTCCCAAATATTTGAATTCGCTACACTTTCTGATTCTATGGATTTGCAGATCTGGGTCGTCTCCTATTTTCAGATATTCTGTTTTAGTAGTGTTTATGTTTAGACCACATTTCTCGTACTCCTCTTTCAATTTTCTAAACATATAGTCTGTGTCGTCCTCGTCACATGCTATAATTACCTAATCGTCGGCAAATAGGAGAGTTGTCAAGCACTGCTCATCAATTTGAATTCCCATTCCTGACGTTTTTCTTCTCCAGTTACTGACGGCTTCATGGATATATATTTTAAACAGGGTAGGTGACAAGCTGCATCCTTGTGGTTTGATAATGTACTAGGAGTTAAACTAGTAGTTTAAAGGGCGATCAACAAGACGTCACAGCGTGCTTCCCACCAAACATCTGATCGAGGTTTACCGTAAATAGAAGAAAAATTCAGACGCCTAAAAATTCTTTTCTGAGGTACATTACAGGCTCCGAAAGGACGTGTGCTGTTTCGTTGGTACGGACACGTTATCCGACCAGCACCTGACACCGTCTTAAACTCAGCCTATCACCCGGAACTTGACGGTAAAAAGACTCTCATACGACCCAAACTGCGATGGATAGGCACTACAAACGCCGATCTTCTGGGCAGTACAAAACTGAGCCCAGAAGACGCGACAAACCGCACTGAGAGGCGTTCATTAATGCGGAATGCGGACCCCACCCCAAAGAGAAACCGATAAGAAGAAGAAGAAGACAAAACTAAATGGTACTCGTTGATCCGAAAAGCGGGTCCCGTTCCAACGAGAAACGCTAAGAAGAAGAAGATTACAGGCTACAAACGAGGAATCGTATTTGACATGAATAGGTATAGACTACAAATACTTTCCGTCTATGATGAAATGGAGTTGAGCAGACTAAATCGATAATTTTGTATCGATAACATTAAAATTAGTACGTCTCAACAGAATCCCAGGCTGTTAGCATCCATTCCTTACAACTTAGCAGTGATAACAGTAGGGGTGCCCATCCCCTTAATCTTGATGACTCACCCCTCAAAGCTTGATGAATATCTCCCCGCCTCAGGAAAGATATTTAAAATTAAAATAAAATGTCATTATAATAAGCGTTTTACAAAAAAAGCTAAAGCTAAAATTTGTACAGTTTGTAAATAATTTCTCATTTGAAATTAGTCAAATAAAAAATACGATGAAATTAATTCGTGTAAGACAGTAATATTTCAAAGCAAAGGAACGACATATCAACAAAGAATATTTTAAAGAAGAAAAAATGAAAATATTAATGGTCTGATGATGTCCTAGTGTGACGATTTAAATAAAAGAAATAATCAAGAAAATAAAAATTTTAAAAAAATTAAGGTTGCGAGCTCTTAAGCCATTTAAATCTCACTGTATTAATATAAAATACCTGTATGTACTCAGTATGAGAGGAAGCAGTAATTAATTAGTTATAAGATGCTCTAATAAAAAGATAAATTGTAAAGAGTTATTAATATCGTATTTAACCCTTTGCTTGTAAGCAGGCGCTGTCCTGTTGATTCCAGACTCGACATGCTTTCAGAGTCTAGTGTGAGTTAGAATAAGATAAAAAAAATTAATGTTAATAATATAAAAATCTGAAGACATAGATAGTCGCTAACACAACTGATATAAATTATGTATATTTGTTTAGGGATAGTTTGTATAAATAAAAAATGTTAACTTAAATATAGTTAGGAACTATATTCTCGCGCGGAAATTGTCCCACTAACTTTTGCCCAGTACCAGGCGAAGGGAGCGGAATTTCTCTCTCTTGCAATGGTGACTTCGTACAGTATAGACGTAGGAGCTGTGCGCTTAAAATATGTTAACTATATTTTGTCTCACCTTGAGATGGTGTACCAGATGTAGCTGTTTAAAGCATCTGGATGTGTTAATTAATATAGTCATGTAAATAGACAAGAAAAGTAAAGTAAAAAATCGAAACGTAAAAAAAGGAGTGTAACACAAGATGACTTAGTGCTTCAACAAATAACAACAATTCCAAAGTCATACCCGGAGATGTGAACTATCAGAAGCCACAAACTCTACTGCACGTGACAGAATATGCAGATCAGGACATCTGAGAATCTACAAGATCATCGTAGATATCTACACGAGGTATTGTTCAACTGCGAACTTTTGGAGCCCTTTACAGAGGAAGGCCAGACCGAGATGACGACGTAGCTGTTCCTGTTTCTCAAGACGGATACCCCAGGACAAGTCTTCTGCATACCAATTAAAAGGTGACTCGATAGCCTGTCTATCGAGGGTTACTAATATTTGTTACACAACACATCTTGAAAGAGACTTTTCAGAAACTATTAACTTTGTAAAGACTTATAAATTAAATCTAAGAATTTCATGTAACTATTCTAACTTCATACGTTGTAACAATTTATATGCTAATGTAGAGTAATATAATTCAAGCAATAATACCATTCTTCCAATGGTTGAATAAAAGAAAGTCTTGCAAGCTAATATCATGAAATGAGTATAATTAAAAGTCTTAATTACAGAAATACAGAAAGTTGACCCGGATCCGAGGTATAGCTATATAAAATCAAGTTAGATCTCAAAGTTTAAAGAAACCTTTCAAATAACTTAATAATTGAATTAGTAAAGTCATGGGATCTGTCAGTATATGTTTTTAAATGTTAAATAAAGAGAAGTCTTCTTGTTACACACATATGAGGAGTGCTTAAATCAATTGTATACCTTGCCGTTGTTTCCTTACACAGTTAGTAAGTAATTTGTTACATTAATTATTTGTGATCAATTCTGTTACAACGTAGGCAGCCCATCTAATTAACGGAGTTTAATTACGAGGGGTTCCCTGGATTTGTAACGCGGCGAATAGACGTTACACTAGTTGCTTTGGCTTATATTCGGCACAGTAATTTCTTCCTCTGCGATGACAGTAAAGAAAAGGTATCGATTACTTCTTCATTAGGAATCAACTCTAATAAATATTACTCTGAAGCTAGGACCATAAGGTTCGAAAACCATGCGTCTGCCATTGCAGACCTGAGCCTGCTTTTTATTGTTTTAACTCGGCTCATAGGTCTGAACAACTGGTTACGGCCAAAGATAGCAAAGTTGTATAACAACTTTCAGTCTCTTAAAGCCCGAAAAATTAATCAAGCACCTACAAGGTCTCAAAAAACCCTTTGTGACCCAATATACATACCCCTTGTATCCTCCCCAAATTTCAATGACGCAGTTTGCGTCACCTCTCCCCCCCCCCCATGGATACCCCTGTGATAATCAGTAAATAAAGAAATACACGTCAATTTCAGCATATGAAAGGTTTACATCCAGTGAATGTCCAAGATTCGTAGTGACGACGGCGGGCTTGTGTGATTGTTTGTCCGCAAACATGCCACGACCTTGGTAAAACGACTGTCAAGACCAAAATGAAATGCGCAGTGAATGTGTCCTTGTTT
Source organism: Magicicada septendecula (assembly GCA_034769895.1). Lineage (NCBI taxonomy): Eukaryota > Metazoa > Arthropoda > Insecta > Hemiptera > Cicadidae > Magicicada > Magicicada septendecula. The sequence continues at coordinate 429,441,310 of CM068373.1, read as the reverse complement.
GTTCAAACAGGAAACAGTAAAAGAAAGAGAGGAAAAGAGATAGGAGCGGTTTGGTTACAGATTCATGACGCAATAATGCACTTTAATTATTCTTAGGCATAACGATCGGTGCACCAGCTTCTAAAACTGGGCGTGTAGGTTTGAATCCATCTACATCCATCATGACATCCAGATATACTCAAAAGAGCTGTTATAATGGAGTATAACGTGATTACTCACTTGAATGGCAAAGTAAACCTCTCCTCATCATCAGCCGTGGCTCTACAACTCTTGGTGGCTCTAGGCCTGCTACAAGAGTCGACTCCATTCTTCCCTATTGCGTGCCCTGGCTTTCCAGTTTTTTATGTTCAGTTTTCTGAGGTCCTCCTCTATCAGATCTTTGAATCTACAACGGGATGTTCCCTTATTCTACTACCCATCGACTTCTGGTAGAAGATACGTTTCGTAGGCTGTCCTTCCTCCATTCTCTCTATGTGTCCAACCCATCTTAGCCTGTATATTGTTACGACGGTCTATTCGATCGTCGTAGGTACAGTGGAAACAAAATAAGTACAAGACACCAATTAAGTCACTAATCACCAGCTTTAATTTTTACAGTTAAACAGTTCGTAATTAACAACACAGTCTCTACAACAAATCAAATGAAAATTGTTCACACGCAATAAGATCTCCACTAATATTAAAACTCAATTGTATTACAATATACCGTCCGATTATAAAACACAACACTTAACTAATAACCACTTGAACGCGCACAGTAATATCGCTACTATACTATACTATACTACTATACCGCACGGTCAATAATTCGCACTAATACTGACTTCAACGTCGTTGAGTACTGGTATTTATAGCCAGTCGAATACCTAGACGATTCCTAATTGCGTCTTAGCGTCCGTATGAACTACGTAATTAACTGCGGCCTTGACACAGTCCGCACGGCTGGCGGCATCGAGAAAGCTCTCGCAAATGCGTCTATAAGCACGTACGACACACGCTTACATTCTTGATCTCTCTGGAACGTTCGATACACACGTAGATTGTTCTGCGACGTCGTAACACTGCCTCCTCCTTAAGCCTGTTCGTCCCGAACTGGCAAACCGTCTCTAATGTTGTACTTAGCCAGGCGATCTAGGTGGAAGACCTTGAAATTTTGCTGTCCTTCGTGTTGAATCCGATAAACAACATCGTTAATTCTTTTTTTCACAGTGTAGGGTCCTTCCCAGTTAGACTGAAGCTTAGGTCAGCGACCACGACGGCGCTTTGGATTGAACAACCAGACCTGATCTCCTTCTTGGAAACCCACACTATTGCTGCGAATGTCATACCGAGTTTTCATTTTATCACTGGCAATCTTCAGCCGTCCTCTTACCAAGCGATTCATTTCTCGCAGTTGGTTTTCTAATTGCGAGGAATAGTTCTGCGGCTCTTGGTACTGAGTATCAGGTGATCCGAACATTAAGTCCCCAGGAAGACGAGTCTCCCTCCCAAACACCAATTTTGCTGGAGTCATGCCGGTTGTGTCGTGTACTGATGATCTATACGCTGTAAAGGGACGAAATGGAAGACCCCAAATTACAATTTAAAACCAACATAAAACACCCTGAATAAACTAATCCACGTAGTTATTAAACTTTAAGTGACAAATGACCATAATGTGTGCAATACAAGGTAGGATAAAATAAAATGTAAGTTAAACTTTTAAGAAATAACTAATTATATTAGTAATGATTAAATTTGATAAAGACAATCTGTAATGAAATACAGAGAAAATGGTGTAATAATAGTCACTAAATATACAGATAGGACTGTGAGTATTAGTATCAGTGCCAGTGAACCAAAATATAGTCACAAATCAAAAACAATGTGTGATTAAAGGAAAAAACAAGGTAAAGTGTGAAGGGACTGGTATTCAATATACCTTAGAAATAACTACTCATTTAAAGGTGGTAAGATGTAAATAAATAAAAGGTAACATTAATAGTAATGTAAGTAAAATGTTTAATGTTCAAAGAATACTTTTAAGTTTTAACCTTTTGTTACTAACAATTCCCTATTTTGTTACTAATGATAATTAAAGGGAAAATGCTAGCATTTGTTTCCATTACAAATAATATGTCCCAACTTGTTGATAGTAGTAAGAAGTAATTAAACAAAATAGTTCAACAAGTTATACGAAATAAATTGTTATTGTTGTATGAGTTATGTAAAATGTTTTTACACAATAATTTGTTATGGTTTAGTGAATTAGAGTTTTAGCAATATGGGCATAAGATTGTTTTAATGTTTGTTTCATGTTAATGTTTGTATGTAATACCATGAAATAATTATAATTAGCCAAAAATGTAAAAGGCCAAAATGCTACATAATATTAGAAATTGAAACATTGTACTATGACAAAGTATTAAGTAATAGTCCAATGACTACACAAAAAATTATTGTAAATCTAAAGTAAACAATCACATGTAAGTAAATTAATAAGAGATGATAGAAATACTAAAATAGGCCTTAATGAAATGTTAACTACAACCTTTTAATGGTTTAATATAATTGTATTATAATTTGGGAAGTGCCAGAACTGATAATAAAATGATCAATGAGATAGAATTTTGTAAATTTCTAAATTAACTATTATATCTTGTGAGATGTTAAAATATTTGTATTTTTATTAGGACTATCATGCTGTTAACTAATTTAAGGTTTATTAAATATTAAGCAGGGAGTAAGTTGGAGTAGCAAATGTAAAAATGGTAAATTTTAAATAATAAGGGTCACATGACACTTAAAAACAACTGTATTGACCAATAGGAATTTTGATAATTTTGGTCAAGCCAGTTGAAAGAAAAAGAAAGGATTATTATTCTATTGTTAGACACTAAAGTATCCAGGTCATCTCTGTGCTGTCCAGAGTAACAAAGTATAACAGAGAATCAGATCTAAGTGGAGAAGAAAAAAAAAAGAGTGAACAATTATAAAACCTAAAATCTAAATGAAGTGGAAGAAAATGAAAATATGATAAAATAAGAACAAGTTAAAGGAAGAAAAAAAATAATAATATTTTAAAGAAGAAACCAAAAGTGAATAAATGATTCTCCAATTTGGTGAGGCTTCACCTTTTATAATATCACAGTTACAACTTCACAACACCAAGATACATCATCTAACACTTTTCTTCAATAACACTAGTGAAAAGAAAACAATATCTAATATAAACACAGTGAACATTTTGTGTAATTTATGTTATTGGAAAAAACTGATGGTGAAGACATTTGCACAGAGAGTTTATAACCTCTTCTTTTGAGTTATAACGGAGGGAACCCAAAATAATTGGTTCTGCCAATTATTTAAGGCTGCCTTATTCGAGACGAGCTGAAATTTAAATCAGAACAACACACAGTAAGACATACAATGAATCAGGGAAGGTGAAACTGTTGATTTATATACTCAGTATATGTGTGTAACAAGAAGACTGGCTTTATTAAACATTTGAAATATAACATTTACTCCAAAGAACAGATCCCATGACGTTATTAATTAAATTAGTAAAATTAAGTGAAATGCTTTATTTAGAATATAGGATCACAACAAATTTATCTAGCTATACCCCCGGATCCGGGTAACCATGGGTATTTAGTCTCTAATCTTTTAATTATATTTAATTCAAAATTTTATCTTGCAAGACTTTTACCTTTTTGCTTTATATATATTCCATTAGAAGAATGGTATTAATAACACTACGTTACGTTAATATCTAAACTGTTACAATTGAATGATATTGAATAGTTACAATTAAATTCTCAAATTTAAGTTTTTATATTCTTATAAAATCAATCGTCTCTGAAAGTCTCTTAAATAGAGTATTGTGTTACAAAAATATTATCATTATTCCTCGATAGACGTGCTATCGAGTCACCTCTATTTTTTGGATGTAGTAATCGCCTCCATGTGGTTCCGTCTTGGGAGTCCTAAAACGTCGTCCTCGTCTTGGTCTGGTCTCGGTTGTTCATGGCTTAATACGTCTGCAGGATAGGTAGAGTCTTCTACACAGATACTCGTTGATTCTCAGATGTCTCGAACTGCATCATCGGTAGGGTATACTAGAGTTCTCATTTAGATGGTCCATGACCACAGGTCAGATGTTGAAAAGATTCGTCCATCGGTGAAGATTGCAGTCATCGTTTTTTCTTTATTAACACTCGTCGTTTGTAGTTACATCTTTCTTCTTGTTACAAAGTTTTTGGAATTTTCTTTTTGTTAACGTTACATGTTACACTTTTTTTTTTAACAGTTAGTAAAATACAAAATAATAATTAATTAATCCACACTAACAACAAATTGCATAACTTTTGAACAGAGCATTTTGCTCGTGCGTCTGCACTCCTGGGCGTCGTCATCGCAAGAGAGCGATTTTTCGTCCGCTACCCTTGTACATGACAAGAGAGAGTGGGGTGTTTATTCCGCGAGCATATATAGTTCCTGTTTCTCTTTAAATAAACTTTTTTATTTATACTGACTATCGCTAGATAAAAATACATCATTTAAATTAATTGTTTTAGTTACTACCTGTGTCTACAGATACTTTAATTATTAACATTAGTTTACTCTATTATTTTTAATTACAGTAGACTCGGAAAACATGTCGAGTCCGGTATCAACAGGTAGGCGCTTGATAGCAAGCAAAGGGTTAAATACGAACATAATAATTATTTACAATATGCCTTTTCTTTATGGATACTTTGCCCTTATTAATTACTTCTTCCATTCACACTTAGTACCTACATGTTTTTATTATTATTATTGTGAGATTTAAATGGTCAATTGTACGCCACCTTAATTAATTAAATTTTTTTTTTATTCTGTAAATGTCACAATTTAAATCGTCACATACTCCGCCTCCTTACCAACACAGACTCCTAAAATTTTGGTCAGCTATGTACCGAGAGTATGCTTGGGGAGTTCAGTGTGAAATTTCTCTCACCCGTTTCTGGCTGTATATAATTACTAGCAGCATAAGTCATTCTTGACTGGCTGTTTCTTACCATCTATACATATACTTCATGTTTTACACGCTAATTCTATTACTACATAAAATTTACATTATAAAGTATTTTCAACATTCTAAATTTCCTTAACTCTACTACTTATTACTACTACCGGATTTTTCCTTTTTCTTTCGAGAGAGTTTTTCTTCGTTATAGAATTTACTCTTTAATTACTCCATTACTTTTATTGGATGTCAGCTGACTTCTTGCTTTGCTCTACTTTCGATGAAGAGGATTCAAGGTTGATCAGGCCTCGTACCTACTTATACGACAAGGTAGCCAAAGGTTACTCAAGTACTTTTGCGGTTGAGTACTAAACATTGTTTTCACATTTACTTATTTAATTAACTGGCACTCTACTATTTTCTTCTTCAAGATAACGTTTTATCTGTGAAATATGTGTCCTTCGCACATATTTTTGAGTAGAGGGTTCGTACAGGGTCACAGTTACCGGAGTTAAGTATTTGTGAATTTGATAAGGACCGCACCATCTGTAAGATAGCTTGGAAGTTGTCTTATCGACTGCACTACTCGTTGGGTGCGTGTTATACATAACTAAGTCTCCGATTTGATATTTTACTTTATTATTCTTATTCTTTTGCTCGTAATATTTCCTTGACTTCGCTAAGTTTGTTCGTAAATTAGCGCGCGCTTCGTTCCATATCTTTCTAATATTTTTATCCCTAATTTCAAGGGGTAACAATTCATGTATTTTCCACTTTGTGGATAATGGGTGGTTAGGTTTATACTTGAACAACAGTTCGAATGGGGTTGACTTATGTCCTTCATGATATGCCGAATTAAAGGCGAATTGTATCCAGGATAGGTTCTGGTCCCACGAAGTATGGTCGTTAGCATGGTAGGCAATTAAAGCAGATTTTAGGTTTCGCAAATACCTCTCAGCTATATTACCTTGCGGACGATACTCGGTAGTGGTAATGTGGTTTATACCTAGTTTGAAACACATGTTCCTGAATTCCTTGGACTTAAACTGTGGTCCGTTATCCGACACTAGAAGGACTGGAATACCGAAATCTTTGAATAATCTATTCTGTAAAATGCTTACTGTTGTCGTAGCTAAAGCTCGCCGCATGGGGTACATCCAGACGAATTCACTAAACGAATCTACGCAAATTAGTAACATAGTATTTCCTGACTTGGAACGTGGGTAGGGTCCAGAAAAGTCTAAATAAATTTTGGAAAATGGGGTGGCAGGAATCTCAGATATTAACTGACTTATTTGGCTGTTTCTCGCTGGTTTGCTGAGTGCACACAACTTACACCTTTTTACAAAGTTAGCTATCTCACTGTTCATATTTTCCCAGTGATATTCTCTCCGAATCCGATGTATGGTTTTATTTATTCCCATATGTGCTCCAATGGTGGTTTACATTTGGGTAATATTACTTGCAGTATTTGCCGATCGTTTAATTGTTGTAAATCTTTTATTTGCAGCAGGTATTTTATAAAAGTTAACAGTATCGTTATACTTAACCCATCGGTGTAAGGAATCTCATTAATTATTTTCTCTACTGGGTGGGAAATCTTTCTGTAGAGTTCAACATTCAAATTTACGTTTTGTATTTCCTTTGAAGAATTAGTGGTCGCATTTTGACTAGTACGAGTACGCTGAACTTTAGGGGGTGGGGGTTCTTCTACATTAAAGGATTGAACAGGGGAGATATATAATTTTTGTAAGTCTTGCTCAATTTCCTCCATTCTCTATTCATCTGACTTTCGACGTAAGTCGTTAATAATTATAGGTAATTGGCGTAATGCCTCGTCTGCAAATTTCTGCACATCGGCGGGGACGACGGTGACGTCGGGCCAGCTTAATAAATTATTTAATCGGCGGGTTAAATGTTCTATACGTTGCGTAACGCGCAAAAGTTCCGTGGGTGATTTCTTGTCCTTAAGGTTCTGAGATAATACTATCAGTTCCCGATATTTTGCATAACAGGTTTCTCGTTCGCCGTCATAATCGAGTTCACGCAATTTATCTAACTGCGAGGTTGTCTCTGATCCGGTTTGGCGTAATGATTTTCGTAATTCAGACACGGTTACATTCACGTGTTTTAGACCTCGTAAACGTGCTTCGTAGCATAGCTCATCTTTTACTAATAAATCAGGATTAAATTCAGCCATTTTCGTAAAGTGGCAAGAACTAATTATTCTACGATTAGTATTTACTACTATACAACGCTATATCATTTTACACAAACATAACAATATGAATAAATCGTATTCTTACACATTTATTAATAAACAATTAAAATGAGATGACAAAGGTTGTCATTTTACATAGAAAGAGAGAGAGAGAAATCTCACACATGTTTACAGATGCTTACGGCAAAAGATTCCCCCTTCGGTTATCAACACATGAACAGACACGCTTCAAATAACAATACACCACACAAGAAGGGTGACCAATTGTTCTCACTCTAACTGGGGAGACCGACTACGATAATATTAAACAATCGCCAACAGGAAATTTACATGTCCGAGATTGTCGTGAATGGGGGTTGTTTATGAATGGGACTTTTAACAAGTACCTACATGGTTTGTTTACATTGGATTATATGTTACTCTTACTTTACACATATCATATTTACTAATAAAATTATCTATACTATATTACTATAATATTAATTATTATTTTATCTTATTTAAATTTCTGACACATATTAAAATACACGAGTAAATAAATCAACAGCTTATGAATAGGGACACAATTACTGTTTAGCAACACAAGTCACAAAAATTTTTTTTGTTATTAGTAGCAAAATTTAAACAAATTAGCAGCAGTGGCGCATCTTATAACCTCTTCTTTTGAGTTATAACGGAGGGAACCCAAAATAATTGGTTCTGCCAATTATTTAAGGCTGCTTTATTCAAGACGAGCTGAAATTTAAATCAGAACAACACACAGTAAGACATACAAGGAATCAGGGAAGGTGAAACTGTTGATTTATATACTCAGTATATGTGTGTAACAAGAAGACTGGCTTTATTAAACATTTGAAATATAACATTTACTCCAAAGAACAGATCCCATGACGTTATTAATTAAATTAGTAAAATTAAGTGAAATGCTTTATTTAGAATATAGGATCACAACAAATTTATCTAGCTATACCCCCGGATCCGGGTAACCATGGGTATTTAGTCTCTAATCTTTTAATTATATTTAATTCAAAATTTTATCTTGCAAGACTTTTACCTTTTTGCTTTATATATATTCCATTAGAAGAATGGTATTAATAACACTACGTTACGTTAATATCTAAACTGTTACAATTGAATGATATTGAATAGTTACAATTAAATTCTCAAATTTAAGTTTTTATATTCTTATAAAATCAATCGTCTCTGAAAGTCTCTTAAATAGAGTATTGTGTTACAAAAATATTATCATTATTCCTCGATAGACGTGCTATCGAGTCACCTCTATTTTTTGGATGTAGTAATCGCCTCCATGTGGTTCCGTCTTGGGAGTCCTAAAACGTCGTCCTCGTCTTGGTCTGGTCTCGGTTGTTCATGGCTTAATACGTCTGCAGGATAGGTAGAGTCTTCTACACAGATACTCGTTGATTCTCAGATGTCTCGAACTGCATCATCGGTAGGGTATACTAGAGTTCTCATTTAGATGGTCCATGACCACAGGTCAGATGTTGAAAAGATTCGTCCATCGGTGAAGACTGCAGTCATCGTTTTTTCTTTATTAACACTCGTCGTTTGTAGTTACATCTTTCTTCTTGTTACAAAGTTTTTGGAATTTTCTTTTTGTTAACGTTACATGTTACACTTTTTTTTTTTAACAGTTAGTAAAATACAAAATAATAATTAATTAATCCACACTAACAACAAATTGCATAACTTTTGAACAGAGCATTTTGCTCGTGCGTCTGCACTCCTGGGCGTCGTCATCGCAAGAGAGCGATTTTTCGTCCGCTACCCTTGTACATGACAAGAGAGAGTGGGGTGTTTATTCCGCGAGCATATATAGTTCCTGTTTCTCTTTAAATAAACTTTTTTATTTATACTGACTATCGCTAGATAAAAATACATCATTTAAATTAATTGTTTTAGTTACTACCTGTGTCTACAGATACTTTAATTATTAACATTAGTTTACTCTATTATTTTTAATTACAGTAGACTCGGAAAACATGTCGAGTCCGGTACCAACAGGTAGGCGCTTGATAGCAAGCAAAGGGTTAAATACGAACATAATAATTATTTACAATATGCCTTTTCTTTATGGATACTTTGCCCTTATTAATTACTTCTTCCATTCACACTTAGTACCTACATGTTTTTATTATTATTATTGTGAGATTTAAATGGTCAATTGTACGCCACCTTAATTAATTAAATTTTTTTTTTATTCTGTAAATGTCACAATTTAAATCGTCACAAGTTAGTTGAACAACAAGCGGCCATCTTGTTTTTTGTTAATTTGAATTCTGGGTAGACGCCATGACACCTTATTAGGGCAAAATGAAATGAATTATTATTTTATCATACTGTATTAAATTAAAATTTGTTGTTATTAATCAATAAGAATTAAGCAACTGTAATGTGTAGTACTTCGTTGTGGACATTTTGAACTTTAATATCAGTCTCAAGAACCCCGGACTGAGATATTATATTAAAATAAAATAGAATCAGAATTGAAAGCAAGAATCGATACCGGTGTTGTGTAACATCGATCTTTTCATAAACAGAATTGTAATTATTGAAAATAAATGAAAACAATTTTCCTAATTCACGTTAAATTGCCTTTTATTGAAATAAAAGTAAAATAACAAGAATTTTAATTACAGTAAAGGAAGATCTGAACATTTACGACAATTTAAATAAAACGTAACTCCAAGAAAATTACGATAAGTCGACTAACCTCGAAAGAAGAACTCGTCTATAGCAAGATCCTATTACCTAAAGGGGTAACTGAAAGTATTTTAAACCATTTCCATAATTGCAATAAAGTTGAATGAAACAGGAAATATAAACATCGTTTCTAACAAGAGGTGTTAGGTAAATTATAAGATCCTACCGCCACTATTCGAGGGCAACGGATAGGCCTAGTTCCGCTTGGCGATTACGGATTATTTGCTTTTTTTTTAATAAACAATTCACCCTTTACTTAACTTGAATTAATCCAATCGACTATTCTTTTAACACTTTTTAAACAAAACAATTAATAAATAATCAGAAGGAATAAATAACGTTTATTAGAAAGAACAACCTAAACGATCAACACGTTACAGATTGGCGCTTCCAACGCGAGACATTATACTAAAAGTAAAGGAATTTCAACCTAATTCAACAAGAAGAAAGTAACGACCAATTTTAAATAAAAATAATAATAAATAAACGACTCAATACATTACTCTACTTCACTCCTTCACGTTACAACGCCATGAGGAATAGTGGTATACGTTGGTCCCAGTCTGTTTGGTTCTCGTCAACAACCTTCGAAAGATGCTGCTCAAGTGTCCTATTGAATCTCTCAACCATCCCGTCCGACTGAGGATGCAAAGGTGTTGTCCTGGTCTTTCGAATTCCGAGTAGACGGCATAATTCTTTAAACACTTCTGATTCGAAATTTCTAACTTGATCCGTATGGATTTCCATAGGGGCTCCATAACGGCAACAGAAGTTGTGAACTAACTCCTTTGCCACAGTGGTAACCTCCTGATTTGGAATTGCGTAGGCTTCCACCCACTTAGTAAAGTAGTCACCTACAACCATGATGTACCGGTTTCCATCGTCAGTAACTGGGAATGGTCCAGCAATGTTTATAGCAATTCTCTCGAAAGGTAGTCCAACGTTATACTGTCTCATTTTTCCCCTGCTTCTGGTTTGTGGGCCCTTGCTTGCAGTACATATTTCACATGTCCGAACCCATTCCTCTACGTCGTGGCGAAGATGAAGCCAATATAGAATCGCTTCCGTATTTTGTCAAGGGTTTTGTTAACGCCAAGATGGCCTCCAGATGTTCCATCATGCATCTCCTTCAAAACAGACTGCACTTTACTTCGGGGAACTATCAACTGCATGACCACGTCTCGTCCATCTGCACTTTAACAAGCCCTTTTCAGCAATCCGTTTTCTAAGATGAGAGAATCCCATTGTGCACAGTAACCCTTCAGCACTTCGGTACCATGGCAGATAGCTTACCAATCCGGGCGGCGACCTTCCTCTTTTGCTGTCAAGATCGGTCCAATGTCTTCATCAGTCATCTGTTCTTGTCGACATTCTTGTGTTGTCCAGCCGTCAGCCAGGAAATCTACAGTCTTGAACCTGTTCGCTTGAGTTTTGTTCTTCCTTCCTGTGGCAATGTCGGCAGCCTTCCGGGCACGGTCTTCGTGATAAGCCATCTGCATTACCATGCAGGCGCCCTCGCCGATATTGTACCTTGAAGTTGTACTCTTGCAGACGTTCGAGCCACCTTGCCAACTGTCCTTCCGGATTTTTAAATCTCAAGAGCCATGCAAGCGCGGCATGGTCGGTACGTAGTGAAAACTCTCTCCCATAGAGCTATTTATGGAAGTGCTCCAAATCTCTGACAATTGCCAACAACTCTCTCCTTGTAACACAATAATTTCTCTCTGGTTTAGAAAGCGTCTTGCTGTAATACGCTATTACTCGTTTTTCACCGTTCTGCACTTGAGACAAAACTGCTCCTAGACCAGTATTGTTTGCGTCTGTGTCTACGATGTACTTCCCGTCGGAAGCTGGAAAAGCGAGAATTGGCTGCGAACGTAATGCAATCTTCAAAGTGCTAAATGCTTGGTCACACTCTCTCGATCACTGGAAGTTTCGTTTATTTTCCGTTAGCTCATGTAGTGGTTTAGCAATAGTAGCGAAGCCTTTCACAAAACATCGGTAATATGAGCATAACCCTAGGAAACTCTGAATTTCGTGTTTACTCTTCGGAGTAAGTCTCTTACGGTGTCTACTTTATTAGGAGCCATGCTAACACCCGATGCCGAAACCAGATGGCCCAGATACTGTACTTCCTTCTGGAATAGAGAACACTTCTTCGGGCTCAGCTTCAGTTGTCCACTGTGAATTCTAGTTAGAACTTCCTTAAGGTTTTCCAAATGGTCTTCAAAAGTCTTCCCGATCACTATGACATCGTCTAAGTAAAGAAGGCAAGTTTCCCACGTCAGGCCTCGGAGTATCAGGTCCATCAATCTCTCAAATGTTGCCGGTGCATTACAGAGTCCAAATGGCATGACGTTAAATTGGAATAAGCCACTTGGGGTCGAGAAAGCGGTCTTTTCCTTGTCTTCTTGATGAAGACCCACTTGCCAATATCCACTCTTCAGGTCCAATGTTGGCAATCACTGTGCTCCGGACAACGTGTCGAGTGTATCGTCAACGCGAGGTAATGGATAGCAGTCTTTCTTTGTAACGTCATTTAACCTCCGGTAGTCTACACAGAAACGCAATCCATCATCCTTCTTCGCTACCAGCACTACAGGAGAAGAACAAGCACTTGACGAAGGTTCGATTACTCCCTTTGTCAACATGTCTTGTACTAACCGAGACATTTCCTCTTGTTTAGACAATGGAGACCTTCGATGAGGTTGGCGTATCGGTGTTGTGTCCCCGGTATTGATGCGATGTCGCACAAGGGAGGTTCTTCCCAGCGACTGTCCCCGAACTGCAAAACAATCTTTGAATTCGTGTAAAAACTGTCCGAGTTCTTTTACCTCACCGCTTGAGAGGTCGTTAGAAGATCTGTTCAATAATTCTTGCAGTTCCTCTGGTCATTTGGAATTATCCGAAGCACTGGATCTTCGTTGCGTCATTCCGGCTACCCAGGCCACAGGAGTCAATTTGCCTAAGAGCGTATTGCTTTGTAAAGTGATAGCTTGATCCAAAATATTTGCCACTCTAATACTGACAAATTCTGTACTCTAATTTGACCTTTTTCTGTACTTATCCGTCGTTTTACAGAAAGTGTTCAATATTTACCCCCTTCCACGCCCCCACTAAGCATAAATTTTTTATTTTTATCCAACGCGCATCGAAAAATAGTTTAGCGGATTAAAGACACATAGTTTACCGGACAAAACAGAAAATAGATTTTTTTTACATTACAATTTTTAGCGCTGAGCAGTTAGCATTGGAGGCCCACAGGGGGTGTGACGCGAACATATGCTTTCATAGAAGAGAAATGCACCAGCCTCTCCATCCCAACTCCACTTTCACCTACACGTCGGTGGGCCCTGTTACGCCGAGCAATCCACTCCAAGGTTGTGGTAACCAATCCCTTCAGCGGAGTGGATCGGTAAGCAAACGAGAGGTGAGGGTTTTGTCAGGACAGCCTGAGGGTATCCTGGGTCCTGGCCTGGCAGGATGGTGCACATCGGTAGCAGGGTGTGCATCTAGTGTGGAGGCGGAGTCAGTTAGCCTACTGCGACCGGGCAGAGCGAGCTCGTCAGCTGAGGTGAAAGCAACTCTCTTAGTCTGCCTGAGATGCCCTCACTGTCGCACGCACACTCACAGCCGGCCCGCGCGTTGCAGGTATGATTCGCAAAGTGTGCCGTCCACTACATATTTACAACTTTTAAAATTTGATTTTAATGCCACATAAAATTACCATTTTTGTAACCTCCTCGAAATTTTAAGAAAAATTAGTCTAAACACGACATAATTGCGACAAATCTGTTTTCAACACTATACAAATCTGATCAAGTGACTAATGTTGATGTGGAAAAATAAAAATATAAAATATTGTTACACTCAAATTCAAATTTTATCAAATTACTTATCTACATAAGTAACAATAAATCCTACTTCCTACAGCCGAAATTATTCATGTTACCAATAGTCTTAATCTTAGTAATAATAATCTTAGTAACGGATGCGAGGTCTGGGCCGACGCACTGAAGCAAGAAAAATACCGCAAGCAGATGGCCGTGGTACAACGAAGAGGAGCACTTCGGATTGCAAGCTCCTACAGAACGGTGTCGGAACCAGCAGTGTTGGTCGTCGCTGGAGTAATGCCAATAGATCTGATGGCTGAGGAGAGGAGGAGGGTCTACATGACCAAGGAAGACTTGGGGTTTGTAGAAGCAAGAGCAGTGGCCAGGGCACACTCCATGCGGAGCTGGCAACAACGATGGGAGCAGGAGAGTCTAGCTAGGTGGACGGCGAGGCTGATTGGGAACCTCCCTGAATGGATGGACAGAACGCACGGCGAGGTTTATTATTACCTTACTCAATTCCTGATAGGGCATGGTTATTTCTGTGCATACCTGCGAAGGATGGGCAAGATGGAGGATCCGTCGTGCGTGTATGGCGACTCAGACTCTGATGACGCTCATCATACTTTTTTCGAGTGTCAACGGTGGGTGCTGGAGATGCGAGGACTGGAATCGGAGATTGGCCCCATGATGCCTGATAACATCATAGGCGTCATGCTCAACAGCAAAGAGAACTGGGGCATGGTTATGACCTTCGTGAGGATGGTCCTGCGGCAGAAGAAGCCTGAACTGGACCGTCTCACAGGTCAATGATATAGATAAAGCTGTAGAAGCCTAGTAGGCCCAATACGAGGTGCCACCATGAAGCCATACGAATAGTTGTTCCAGGGGGGGTTCCCTGCCTGTAAAGTGGAGTTTTTTTTAGTGGGTGCGAGCCCCTCACAGCGGGAGACCAGTCGGGTGTCTCCTGATGGTGCATAATGCATTTTTCCTCCCCCGCAAAAAAAAAAAAAAAAAAAAAAATCTTAGTAATAATACCTTTAACCTTTCCTTGTATGACATTTATCGTCAATGCAAACAAACCTATAATAATTTTTGAAATGATTTTGAGAATATATTACAGAATGCGACTACCCTACAATTATAATTGGTGATATTCATACTTGTATAATAAATAAGAATAAGCATAATTCATGTAAATAAGAATAAGCTACGACGTAACAAGTTACATAAGTTGTGTACAAATTTAAATGTACTTTAATTTGTATAGCCCCACGTTCTTTGGGAGCCATTTATACAACGAATTTATTATATAACGTGTACGTGTATTTGGGGTTCAGGTGTAATTATAATAAGAGTATTGTATTTATGAGTATTTAAAATTCATATTTACTGTTTACTCAATCTTATAAATAATCATAAACATCCTTAATAATCGTCGGTCACGATATTGCTCATTATTAAATGTTTATATCTTATACTATGCAGTGTTACACGTATTTAAAAACCTCTTATATCTAGACATGTTAATAATCTTAATCTAGACATGTTAATAATTTGATTTACTAATATAATATAAAATTAAAATGTAATTTGAATTGAATTCTCTTAATTCAGATCTGACCTCAACTCGCTCAGTCTATACCAATGTTTAAAATTAAATTTATATTTATATTAATTACTTTTAGACTGGCATTTGTTTTAATATTCAAATTTAAATTATTCTTTTCTATAATTCAAATATCAAATCAATTTAACGATTTATTTTGATAACAAACTCTACTCTCTCAACTTTAAATTCTCTTTTTATTTATTATTTCTTTATATTGCGATCGCTCATTCTTACGACTAAACATTTATCTACATTTCTAAGATATTATTACTAATTATAAATTTTTCTGTTTTAATTTATTGTCTTTCGATATAGTCTTTATGAGCTCTTTTTAAAAATCATTTAAAATACATTACGCATGTCACCTCGAATTCTGATGATCTTACGACTTGTTGTCGGGGGTCCAGCGTTGTCCAGAGTTGGTTTTCCATTCCTCCTGTCCTGGCGTGGTCCTGGATACGTCTAGAGTCCACCGTCGCTCTCCAGCAGCGTGTGTGGTCCTGGATACGTCTAGAGTCCGGCGTCGTTCTACAGCAGTGTGGTCCTCATCAGAGAGTTGTTATCTGCTGCAAGGTAGATCTTAAACATCGTCTAACGTCCAGCATTCCTTGTCACTCTGGTAGCTTTTCCGTTGATACTCTTGGTAGACTTACGATTTCGGTATTTACGTTTTCCGGAATATTGTCACGAAATTAACGAACGTTTTATTCTTTTGTTACTGCGACTTGTAATAAAAACAAAACTGTTCTGCCGACGGACAGCATGTCCGACTGCAACTGTGTCTTGAAATGAAGAGAAGGGTTTTTGGTCGAATTCTTAATTTATACCCTCTCGAGATTCCGCGCCAGTTGGCTCCAAAATCGTCCTGTCGATACCTGCATATCGCGTGATAGCACCCACTCCCGAACCTTTTCATCTATTTGCAATTATTAGCAAATAGCAATGTTTTGCACGGAATCGAGATAGCACAAATCATAGCTAATTCGATTAAGCACTCACTGTATTAATTTGAGCGTCTTAGGGTAATTTGCGTATTTTTTGGCACGTTTATTTAGCACTGTCTTCACATAGCGTGTTTTATTAACGTCATCTTTTCACTGGGGATAACTATAAATTTTACACACACTTTGGTGCCTTTGGTTTGTTTATACACTAATTAGTTTTCGCACAGTGAATTAAAATAATTATTTTATTAATTACTTGGGGCGGGTTGCTGAGATTCCTGTCTTTACATGCATCACTAACACACACAAGATACACGTGTAACACACATACAATTGAGCAGGTGTTCACTGCCTGTCGGAACAGGTTAATTTCTCCCCTAATCTAACAATGAAATACTTTTACAATCTCAGACCTGTCAATTTACCCGCAACTTATAAAAATACTACAAATTTTATATTTATTCAAAACAATGCCTAATACAGCGTATGGCTGTATCGTTGCAAAGAATAATAAGCATACAATTATGTAAGAAAATGTAACCATAAACATGCAAACATAAACATTAACATTTTAAATTAATGGTACATAATTATTAGTATTATTACACCAGATTCATGAGTCTTCACTTACAGCTTTTACTGCGGAGGAGCGGTGCCGAAGTAGTATTCTTCGCTAGTATCACTCTCGCACTCACTCTCTGAGTAACCTGGTGCGAAGTTAATGATGAACTCTTGAACACTAATGTCATCAAGACGCTCACTCCTCCAGTCGTCGTCAATCAGCTTTTTCACGTGCTTGACATATTTACTCCACATATCGGCACTGAACGTGCTTTTTGTATTTTTGTAGGGGAAGAGCACCCCGAAATCAAAGTTCCTCGTCCTCCAGGTTGGGGGTTGGATCGGAGAATTCACATGGCCCATGTATAAAACGTTTATGTTCAGAAACCTATCAGTTTCTTCCGCCAGCCAGTTTTACCGGGACAACTGGCGGAGGCTGTTAAAGGAGGCCTTGTCTCAACAATGGGTTGTTGCGCCGCTGAAGAATAAGAAGAACCAGTTAGCATTGCAATCGTAATATACAAATCAATTGAATCCGATTCGATTTACTTAAATTACACACAGCGTGTAAATTCCTGATTTAATTTACAAATAGCGTGTAAAATACAAATAATTTAATTTATTATGGGATAAGAAGCACAAATTATGTAACTAGTTAACATCTAAAACAAACAGTCTATTTCATTGCCCCCTTCCGTCGCGCTGTCTGTTGTCGCTTGTTCAGATTCTTTTTTACCCAGCCTTTCGTTAAGTCTTTTAATACAACAAGTTTTTATTTTTCCGACTGTCAAGGAATTTAGCCATATGCCTCAACCCTCAACCTGGAGGATCAAGGTTCGATTTCAAATTGTTTTTCTTTTACATAAGCTGCTTTTCTAGAGGCTTTCTTGTTGGTATCACGCCTTCCTGTTGAGTTGTGTTTTATTTCCCACCTATCCGCGGTTTACTGTTTTCCACTGCATCTCCTATCGGTTTCCAGAGAGAATAATAAGAATATAAGTCTAGAAATATATTAACGTAACTGTAGGGTAAGTAGGGTTGCCGGACGTCCGCATTTAGCCGGACATGTCTGGCTTTTTACAGTTTATTCCGGCTAAAAATGAGCGTGTCCAGCCTGTCTGGATTGTGTGAGGCTTTTTGTCTGACAAATTTGCACGTAGTATTATGATAAAAGTATAGCACATTTTTTATGCCTGAAAAAGGTGCTAGATCTTAAAAAAATGTACGTACTAGATTTGTATTTCCTTTCCTTTCAGTATGTTTAGGCCTTTTATAATATTACTGTTAATCTCTGTATTATCTTCAAAGCCGCCGCTCTCATTTATGCGAACTGGTATCGCCAAATCAAAAAAGGTAAGCTCAAGCGTCAAGTACCTAACAAATCAACCTTTTATACATTGATTTGTTGTTCAGTAATGATTTTATTTTTTCATGCGATAATTATACCAAATGTTAATTACCTGTTTCTTTAATGTTGTTTTTAATTTAGTTTAATAAGTACTAAAGTACAATGTTATTTTAGTGTAGAAAACTGAGTTTTGTTTTTCTATTATAAAATATTTTATTTTAGCACAAAGTTCTGAATTTTGAGACTTGATAGTTATAATTATTATTAATAGAAAGGCAAATTTTGATATTATAAAAAGATAGAATAACATTGGTTCTTTTATAATGAAGATGACAGAGCCTATTTTCCATTTTTATGTGATTTGAATGTGACACATATTGAGGTCCTATTTAAATTTTGAGATTTTAATGTTTAGTTAAAAAAGATTAAATTTATTTAATAACTAGCAGGTACCCGCGGCTTCGCATGCGAATATTTGTATATGATTGTTGTGGTAACTGTCGAGTTAGTAGTTTGTAACCCAGTCTGAGGATCGACTAATTTTAATGTAAAATTATAACCATCTTCTCCTCTGCAAAACATTAAAGGGTACTGTAAAGCATCATAAGCTCGATGTGTTTCTGCAATTCGATGTAACGTAAGATCCCTCGCACGGATTATTATATCGAGTTTATCGCATTCCTGGTTAACTAAAACTACTGCCACCTCATTAGTTGTCGGTGCATTGTAGCGACCCCTGTGCTCTTCATTATTTTCTGTTCGATCAGCATGAATCACAATATTGTACTGATTATTATTCGCAGATGTTTCAAACGCACTTTTCAGTTCACTAACATATGGGTTGATTGCGTGAAGTAAATTTTGAAGTTCTGTTACTAATGGCTTATCCAAGTTACAAATATGATCCATTCTTGTTTCAGATTGCTGTAAATGATCAGCTATGAAATACACCTGTAGAAATTTTGGTACTTCGTTTTGTGTGGGAAGTAATGATCCCATGAGGTGATATACTTGCCCTTGAATTTTGAAAGTACATTGGCTCCGAATGATGTAAATTGAAAAGCTGAATTGTACGATGTTAATTGCATTCAACAAATTTTTCGATAAAAGATGTTCTCCATTTAATAATGATTTTAATGGTTCTGGAGGAGGAAGTATGGGATCTAATCGCATTTTTCCTGCAGAGCAACATAGTCCATGTGATTCATTTTTCCACTTTAAAGCTTTGCAATGAGGGCAAACCATACTCGGTAACCCGATATCTGTTTCATTCGCGTAGTTAATAACTGGATTATAATTGAAACCACTATTTAATTTTGCATTCCATCGTAAAGTAGGACCTCGTGATCTGAGAGTCGCTTGCCTGCGTCTGTGCCGCTAATCTATTTTCACGAATCGTAGGACTTTCAACCCGTGAGACTTCTTCTCATCCAGATCTTTCTGAAGAGTTTCCAGGAGCTGATTGCATTTCGACTCCTTCGACGTCATTTTCAGATGCTCTAAGACGCCTCTTTCTTCCCGCAGCAGCAGTAGATCTTCCTAAACATGATCGTCTTTTTGCCATTGCAAAGCTAAAAAAGGGAAAATGTATTTATTTGATCTATACTAATAAATCTCTAGGGGGCAATTAATACTTTATACAATACAATACATACTGCACATATTACTTACCGATGACGTAAAATTAACGAAAAAAGGCACTGATACTACATCACTGACGCTCATCGCATAATTCTTGATGAAGTAGGTTAAGTATAATTCTCGACAATTAATTATTCTCACTGCACATAGGCCTACTGAATACTCAAATGTTGAAGAGTATGGTTTGTCAGAGTCAAAGTGTACTATATAATCAATGTTACAATATAATCAAACAATGAATTATTGTATTGTTTATAAGAATTCCATATCCCTACTAAAATGTAAATATTCAAATGGACTAACTGATATCATTATACTTATGTATACACTATTTGTATTATTCTATACGAATAAACATTTCATCTAATTGTGTTACTGCATGTTTGTAAATATCAACTAAATTATCAAATTTTGATTTTTTACGTATCAAGGAAACATGAATGATGGATCTATTGCTTCGCACTGTTTGGATATTCATAACTTACAATATAAGAATATTATTAATGTAGATGTACCATTAGCAATTTACCAACTTGACAGTTACAACAATCATATACAAATATTCGCGATCAAAGCAGCGGGTTTAAAAAAATGCGTTTTTTTGCAATAACTTCGGTTCTTTTTAACCTATCGTTATCAAATAAAGTGGAAACCCTTCCGTTGGGTACCTGCTATCAGCGTGCAACGTTTCATTGAAATCGGTTCAGTCGATTCTGAGATTACCGCGGACAAACGTAGACCCCCTAGAGATTTATTATATAGATATATATATAAAGAAAAGGAGTTACTTCGATTTCTTTATAATGATGCTTACAGAGCTTATCTTTCTTTTTAAATCATGTGTCTTATTATGTTTGTATGTATAATGATAACAAACCTATATCATGTATGAAACAAGGTGTTTTATTTTTTAATATGTAGTAGGCCTATATATACTGTACGCAAGCACCTAATACGGAACGAACATAATAAATGCTGCTTTTTAATGTAACAAACTGCTGCTTGGCTAAATTAACTACATTCGGCTTTTCTGATTTTTGATCTGACAACCTTCACCCAACCGCGTCTAGTCCTGTCACGTCCAGTCGCGTCAGACGCTCCTAGATTCAGCCGACTGGTTCAGTACTGTTTTAAAACGAGACGCGTTAAATTCTTTCATACTGAGTAAAGGGGACGTCCATAGTGGAGCGCTTCCCGCTTCCTGCTCAACCGCCTAAACCGCGGCAGTTGCAAACAGCGAGGTGAACCCGCGCGATTCTAGCTTGTGGTGGTTATAGAGCACCGCTCGTGGGAGCGTCCGTCAGTTGGCATCATGGAGCTATCACGTGAGGATCTATTGTGTATTTTGTTGACAACAGATAATATTTATCATAAAATTAAACAAGAAAGAATGACGAACGTCCATAAAATGAATAGGACACGCCTTGAAGTAGGTGAATACCATACTTTGTTACCTCAACTCAAAGCTCACTCTGAGAAATTTTACGAATATTTCCGAATGGATAAACACACATTCGACTACATATTGAACAAAATCGAATACCGGATAAAAAAATAATGGTGTAACTTTCATCAACAGAAAATTATTCCTGAAGAACGTCTTATGGTAACTGTGAGGTAAGTCATTTTGAATTATTAGTTTTGATTGTTTTATTTATACAAAAGAAAAAATGAGATGGATGGTGCGCTGATTTTGAATAGGAGTTTATAGTAATAGTTTTGAAAATTTTATTTCAACAATAAATTCATGGTGGAAGCGTTAAAATACACTTTTTTCAAAACTCATTTTATTAAACAATACAAGAATAGAATACAAAGAAAATATTTAGCGTTACACTTTTTTCAATGTAAACTAAAAACAAAACAAAAATTCACCAAACAGTTTCGTTTGAGATGGTGCGCAATGCCTCAAATACATCCTCATGAAGTGCGGTCTCAACGGTCTGTTCATTTGAGTTCGATGAGGTACCACCATAACTGGAACTAGGGCTGGAAGTGTATGGAATGTCTTGGGTGCCTGGGTAAACGAACTCGTCAACTAGTTGCTGAACTTTATTTCTGAACCGCAATTTCAAGTGTTGCAGTATTTTGCTCACACAAGGCAAAAGGCTTCGAAAAACAATGCATCATCAGTGTTATCACATCTGCGTTCTTGTATGACACATTCCAACAAAGAAGCCTTTTTTTCTCAATTAATATAATTTGCTGATTGTACTTTGAGTTTATTTCGTTTCGCTTCATTTTTCTTGATAAATCTCTGGTTTCATCCAGCTGAGCCTCAGCAGCTTGCGTTTCCACTTCCTGAACACCCTCCGTAGGTTCTGTTCCACTGTCAGCAGTGTGAGCTACCATTTCAAAATTCTCATTGTCCTGATAAGCTTGAGTTTTGCTGCTTTTCAAGTTGCTCTATGTGGTTCTTGGCTTGACTATGCCCACTAAGAACATCAGCGATTTGAAATATGGCCACTTAGATTCTGGATGACCGCCAGGATCACCTGAACGACAAGGAGGGAACTTTCCCATTTTCTATGGCGAATTGGTCTCTCAGATACTTCCACTTTTTCCGCACAACCCCATCTTAAAAAAAAAAAAAGTTTCTGGAAATGTTTTCAAGCGCGACACACACATTATGTTTTTTCTTCCATTCTGTTTTAATTTATTAATTTTACTTGCATATTTATATATATTAAATTTAATCTCCTTTCATTTCAGGTACCTAAATCGACTGGATTATCGTTCAGAGCATTGGCCTTCAGTTTCCAGATGGGGAAGCCAACCGTAGCTAACAACGTCAAGGAAACAGTGGAAGCTATATGGGATGAACTATACCCGTTGCACATGCCAATTCCAACTGCTGAATCGCTAAAACAAAATGCGACTGACTTTTACAGTTTGGAATTTTCCACATGTGGTTGGCTGTCTTGACGGGAAGCACGTTCGCTCCATGTTTTATAATTATAAACAGCATTTTTCCTTGGTTCTTCAGGCCCTTGTCGATGCTAACTACACGTATATTGTTGTTGACGTGGGAGGATATGGGAAACAGAGCGATGGAGGAACGTATTTAGCTTCTGATCTATTCAATTTCATTTAACAAGAGCTCATAAAGTTTCCTGCACCTGACATGTTGCCACACAGCCAAATAGAAGCTCCCTTTGTTATCCTTGCAGATGAGGCATACCCTTTGCTTTCATACCTCATGAAACCATACAAACGTGAAGGACTAACTGAAACGAAGCGAATGTTTAATGACCGCTTATCACGTGCCAGAAAGACCGTAGAATGTGCATTCGGGATAACCTACTCCAAGTGGCGCATACTTTCAAAGTCAATAGAGACTTCAGTGCATCTCGCTGATAAAATTGTGAAATGCATTTGCGTTTTGCACAACATAGTAATCGACAGAGAAGGGATGCAAAGAAACCTCTCGGACGTTCATATTACAGGACACGAAGTCAGTTGGGAGAGAAGAGAGAGATCTGCTACTCAAGCCGAAAACATCAGAGCTAAATTCGCACAATACTTCGAAAAATATCTTTTGAGTTATGAATGAATAGAATGAAAAGTAAAAACATAAACAAATACATAAAAATAATAATCTAGTTACGAAATGTACTAAGTGACCATTTAAATTTGAAAAAGAAACATTTGTTTTATGTAACATATTACATGCCTACATAACTATTTGTGAAATAAATAAAAAACTGAATTATTTTACTTGATTATTTTCTTAGTTTTATACTGTTAATAACTAGCTAATCATCACATTACTATGAAATGCAGTGAGAACGTTATGTTGAGTAAAATACTGCTGTAGTTGTTTGATATAATAATGATGACCTAAGCTGTGTTAATAACGAATAATAATAATAAAAAACTGTTTATTTCTTACTTACCGTCTTCAACACCCATTTCAGCAGCTATCTCCTTCCATGCTTTGTCAACAACGTTGCGGTTGGCATGGCCCTTCAACCTTTTGTCCCCCCCCCCAAAAGATATGGTGATGTATCATACACATCTGTCCACATGAAAAGACAATTCTTTGATTAGCTGACTAAATAACTCACTCTATCAAATAAGAACTAAAAGGTAAGGTTTTGTCTGCTGAATAATAATAACATGTGACCAACACACTGGTGGGGGGGGTCTATCAATGCAGACGACACACACAATGATGTGCTAGAGCTACATTCTGGAGAGGCTCACTTCAATAAACATATTGTTACGACGGTCTACTGATCATCGTATGGTACATTGGAAAACAAAATACAAGACACCAATTATGTCACTAATCACCAGCTTTAGTTATCACAATTAACCAGTTTGTAATTAACAAGACAGTCTCTTACAACAAATCAAATAAAAATTGTTCACACGCAATAAAAACGTCTACTAATATAAAACACATTTGTCGTCAACAATCGTCCCACACAACACATAAAACATATAACACTTTGCCACAATACCCGAACCATACTGAGATATATCGCAACTCAAACTGAAACTGATTGTCGTTGAGTACTTGTATTTATCCCCGCTGAAATACTAGAATATTCTATACTGCGCATTAACAATAAAGGAAAACGTTAGAGCATAATTCATTGCGGCCTTGACACAGTTCGCGCGGTTTCTGGCACAGCTAGATAACGCGTTGAGATTCACGTACACCACACAGATTACAGCCAGATTCCTCTGGAACATTCGATAAACATGTAGACTGTTCTGTAATGTCAACACTGCCTCCTCCTTAAGCCTGTTCATCCCGAACTGGCAAACCGTCTATGAAGTAATACTTAGCCAGACAATCCAGGTGGATGACTTTGAACTTTCGCTGTCCTTCTTGTTGAATCCTAGGCGTCCTTCACCTAGTCCTGTCCTTCCCAGTTAGTCTGAAGCTTAGGTGAGCGACCACGACGGCGCTTTGGGTTGAACAACCAGACCTGATCTCCTTGGAAACCCACACTATTGCTGCGAATGTCGTACCAAGTTTTCATTTTATCACTGCCAATCTTTAGCCGTCCTCTTATCAAGCGATTCATTTCTCGCAGTTGGTTTTCTAATTGTGAGGAATAGTTCTGTGGCTCTTGGGACTGAGTCTCAGGTGACCCAAACCTCAAGTCCCCAGGAAGACGAATCTCCCTCCCAAACACCAATTTTGCTGGGGTCATGCCGGTTGTGTCGTGTATTGATGACCTATATACGCCATGAGGAATTGTGGTATACGTTGGTCCATCTGTTTGGTTCTCATCAACAACCTTCGAAAGATGCTGTTCAAGCGTCCTATTGAATCACTCAACCATCCCGTCCGACTGAGGATGCAGCGACATTGTCACGGTCTTTCGAACTCCGAGTAGATGCCATAATTCTTTAAAAACTTCTGATTGGAAATTTCTCCCTTGATCCGTATGGATTTCCATAGGGGGTCTATAACGGCAACAGAAGTTGTGAACTAACTGCTTTGCCACAGTGGTAACCTCCTGATTTGGAATTGCATAACTTCCACCCACTTAGTAAAGTAGTCGCCTACAAACATGATGTACTGGTTTCCATCGTCAGTAACTGGGAATGGTCCAGCAATGTCTATGATGGTAATTCTCTCGAAAGGCCGTCCAATGTTATACTGTCTCATTTTTCCCCTTCTAGTTTGTGGGCCCTTGCTTGTAGCACATATTTCACATGTCCGAACCCATTCCTCTGTCGTGGCGAAGATGAAGCCAATAGAATCACTTCCATATTTTGTCAAGGGTTTTTTAATGCCAAGATAGCCCCCAGACATTCCATCATGCATCTCCCTCAAAACAGACTGCACTCTACTTCGGGCAACTATCAACTGCATGACCACGTCTTGTCCATCTGCAGTTTTTCCAAGCCTTTTTCAGCAATCTGTTCTCTAAGGTAAGGGATTCCCATTGTGCCCAGTAGCCCTTCAGAACCATGGTAGATAACTTGTCAATCCGGGTGGCGATCTTCCTCTTTTGCTGTCAAGATCGGTCCAATGTCATCAGTCATCTGTTCTTGTCGACAATCTTGTGTCATCCAGCCGTCTGCCAGGAAATCTACAGTAATGGCTTGAACATGTTCGCTGGCATTTTGTTCTTCCTTTCTGTGGCAATGTCGGCAGTCTTCCAGCCATGGTCTTCGTGATAAGCCACCCGCATTACTATGCAGGCGCCCCTGCAGGTGTTATACCTTGAAGTTGTACGCTTGCAGACGTTCGAGCCACCTTGCCAACTGGCCTTCCGGATTTTTAAATCTCAAGAGCCCTGCAAGCACGGCATGGTCGGTGCGTTGTGAAAACTCCCTTCCATAGAGGTATTTATGGAAGTGCACCAAAGCTCGGACGATTGCCAGCAACTCTCTCCTTGTAACGCAATAATTTCTCTCTGGTTTATAAAGTGTTTGCTGTAATATGGCATTACTCATTCTTCAGCATTTTGCACTTGAGACAAAACTGCTCCTAGACCAGTATTGCTTGTGTCTGTGTCTATGTTCTTACCTTCGGAAATGGGGAAAGCGAGAATTGGCTGTGAACATAATACAGTTTTCAAAGTTCTAAATGCTTGATCAGACTCACTCGAACACTGGAAGTTTCGTTTATTTTCTGTTAGCTCATGTTTTCAGAGTTTAGCGGAACAGTTACGACCACTTGGTTTATCATGTCCATCAATTTTTCTGATGTAGTCATTGTGGAGAGCATTACTTCTCCTCTGATTCTCAAGACATTGTTTTTGAAGTCAACTATAAGACGGCATTCATAACGTCCACACAAAGAATTGCTTCATCCATAATGTTTGCAACAAGTACTTGGTGATTAAACTCAAGTCAACCAAGGCGTAGGTGTATCTCCACTTTTCCAAACACTTTTACAGACCGTCCAGTAGCTGTTCGCAAGCTGCAAGAGCACCAGACTGGCTTGAGATCTTTCACCATATCGGAAACTGTTGCGCCTGTGTCAATTGTAATTGAGGTTGGCCTTTCTTGAACGGGTCCAGTAACCACCAAGCTCCTGCTGTTTTTCTGAAGTGCAGAAATTGCGTATTGTCAAGGGGCTTCATTCCTCCAGTTGGACACGCCTCGTTGTACTGACTACTGCTTGTTTCCCTGCTGCTGAATTGTAACCCAACAATCTCGTTGTACCTGTCAAAGTTTCCCACATCTATAACACTTTGGTCTTCCGTGCTTTCTTATTTTATTCTGCAGTGCCGACCATCGAGTCTCCGTTCCTTGTTCTTCTTCCTCTTCTGTGCCATTGCGATCTTTAGCGCGCACTTTATGACTTGTCCACTCAGACTCTGATTTGGCGGCCTCAAACTGCAAAGCATGTCCAGGGTGTCCGCACTATTCTGGTGTCTTGGCATTCGTAACACTTGCTAAAGTTAATTATCTTGGACATAGGCAGTAAACAGTGAGATGAAGTAACCTCAAATTATGTAGGCTTACCTGTATTGTCAAATCAAAATGTCTCTTCATTTTCTACATTATTCAATTCAGATCGATTTGAAATTAAATTACCATAATATTTTATCTTCAGTCAAGAAGTTATCAGTCACATTGTAAATAAAATTACAAAAAAAAAAGTCACTCAAAAATTTAAACACTCCTCATGCTAACACTATACCAAATGTGTAGTTCACAACAAGGAACCGTTACAAACATTGACATGTAAAGCATCGGAAATTAGCAGTTTTGAGATACAATGCCATCTGTCAGTAATGCACTGAACTAATGTTGAATTGTAAAGAAACAGTATGCATGCAGCAATCAAAAATATGCTAGATGAAATAAATGATGAGCTTTAAATACAACTTAAAAGTTGTGAAATGCCAAGCTACATTAACTTGGGGGACATCCCACGCGAATCATTTTCCCAAGCACTAACGCAGATGTGTTAAGACCACAGGACTCTGTCATCGTGAAGACTGTAGCAGCCAGACAAAAATCTTGTGTGACTAGTATAATCTATGTACGGCAAGAAACAAAGACTTTCAAATTATTTCAACTAAACATACATATATCACTGTAACTCATGCAGTGATAAATTTAATTAGAGGATAAATGTGTATCAATAATGTCACACTACATTTCAATGTATAATTTCATGATTTTAATTTGTAAGGTAAAATTCTGTTACAAATTTCACTACTGTTTTGTAGTGCCAAATATTATAGACATATTACGTATTTGCAGTGGCAATATTACAGCATATATTAACTTATTTGTATAATTGTGTGTTTAAGGGTTTGTTTAAAAACATTATATTGATAAGTTTTATTACATTGTTAAAACTTCTATTCTTACATACCACACAGTAACGGTTCATAATAGTATAATGGATTAATTTACACTCAAAATGTAAAAACAGAAAATTTTGTTACAACCATCACTGTTATTATTTTATGCCAGCATGTTATTTATAACACAACAAGGTATGCCAAATTAACACTTTCAGGTCTGGCGTTTTGTACATATTTATCCCGCTCTGGACTGGGGTTGTTTTGTATATTTCATATTTTTTGTGTGAATCCGCCTTTACATATTTAACAAAGAATCAAATGTTTTCTTAAAGTACCTTCTTTTCTCTATCAAAAAATGTGTTAATTTATGTTAAAAAAAAATTTTTTTATTAAATAATTTATACTTACTGTTTCTGAGTTTAAAAAAAAATTTCTACGCTGCAGCTATCCTCTTGAAGTGGATTATGTAATATGTTTTAACGTTGTTTTAATATTTTTTTAATTATTATGATTGACAAAAGAGTAGAGAAAGCTTAAATACTATTTCTGAAACTCAAACACATTTTTTGTTATGATGTTAGCATAGTAAAATGCATTGTCACAAATATTTACTTTTCACATACTAAGTTACTTTACAGACATATTACTATAACCATTTACAGTTGTTTTCATTACAGTATAGTCACTTTCTTATAAAACAAAATAATCTAATAAAGTTACAAAATAAAAATTTACAATTAAAAACTTATTAAAGTAATTAAAATCTAATTACACATCATACTTGGCTTTTGTATGAAATAAGCGAAAACAATTTGGGACACAGAGCTACACCACAATCTTTGCAGTAGTATCTACTTTCTTTTCTGATCCTTTTACCAGCCTGTGTTTTTCCTCTATCAGAACACACCTTGCAGTATCTGGTAGGATTTGCTTTTTTTGCTGTCGGAGGAATTTTAACTGGAAAATGCCTGGCTGATAATCGGGCTGCAGATGACGGTGGCACTTCAGTGTTTGCTTCCATACCTCCTTTATTTGCCAATGCCTTTGCTAGAGCTGTAATAAATGAACTGAGTTGGCAGTTTTTGTCAGGATGTTTGTTTGTACAATATAAAACTATTTACTATGGCTCTTGAAAATAAATGAAAAAATAATTTTTTCCACCACTTCATTGTCTTTCTGTGAAAGGGATAATAAGCAACCAGCTGATCTCCATGATCAACCCCTGTTTTATACATATTGTAATCTATTACATCAGGCTTTGATTTTTGTATGTTTCCACCTTTACTTTTCACAGTGACAAAAGAAGTTGATTTATGTTTACTTGATAACATAAACACATCTCGTGTATCACGCCACTTCACTGCAAGTAGATGGTTTTTGCGCTGAAACACAGCTTCACCTTTCTCCAAGTTACTTGTTTTAAACACTTCAGGTAATCCTTTTCTTCTTTGCATTACAGTCCCAACAGCTAATGTTTTATTGTGCCACAGATAGTCAAAAACTAGGGGGCTGGTATAGAATCTGTCCATATAAATTGTATGTCCTTTACCAAGGTATTTATTACAAAGTCTTTCTACAAGATCCTGTATTGCATTTTTCTTATTTCCAGCACTACCTGAATAAACTTCACAGTTAAGAAGATACCCAGTACTAGCATCAGAAACTATATACAGCTTTATTCCATACTTTTCTGGTTTACTTGGTATGTACACTTTAAAGTGAATTCGACCACGAAAAGGACAAATACCTTCATCAATAGTAAGATTCTGGCCAGGGTAAAACGAGCTACTACATGCTGCTATAAAACTGTCAAAAAAAGGTCTAATTTTATGTAAAGGGTCATGATTGATGTGAGTTATTGGTACATAAGAACTATTGTCATTCAGATGTAGCATGGACAAAATGGATTTGAATCTATCCCTAGAAAGGAGAGACTTTGCAAAAACTGACTGCAAAACTGTCAGTAGACCAGTAGTCGTTTATGGCTGGTTTTTGTACTACACACATATGTAAAACTATAGCAAAAAGTGGTATATTTCAGTAACCGTGACAGCACTCCATTTACCCCACAATGAATTTGGCCTAATGTTGTTTTGTCGTTTCATTCTTTCAATACATGAACCAGCGTAACGGTTAGTCTCACTTTTGATTTTCTTTATGCTGTCTGTACTGAAAAATGTTAGAAAACAGTCTAACTCGCTACTCTCTGAATTTATCAGAACTTTTACAGGAGTTTGTTCATCAAAAACTGGAAGAGTAGGTTGATTGTCATCACTTGACCAACCATCATTACGACATAATGTGTCTCTACGTCTATGGTTTCTAACTGAAGCTGTTGACGGACCAGGCTCTAAACAACAAAGAAATCGCCAAGCTAGTACTAGGAATCTATTAAGAAAAAGTAATATTTCTAACTGTTTGAATATATAAAGCATACGAAAGCGACTGCTAACCTGAGACGTCAACATCCTGAGTGTTCTGATTAGGGGGATTTTCAACAGCCTCAGCATCATTATAATCGCTGTCATTACCATTTTCTGTATTTATTTTAATATATTTAAAAGAAAATGTAGCTGTTAAAATAAAATAATGAATGGAATTCAACGTATTATACAAACGTAAACAAAACAAAAGGTTATGTTTTGTTACAAAAGTTTCAACCGTATTTCCACAAAAGAAAAAACACTAATTACCTGAAACTCTGTCTTCTGGTTCATAACTCGGGTCATTGTCTTCATTGTCACTCACTTCTGAACCACTATCGTTCACAAAATACTCAATAATTTCTGATTCTGTTAGATATTCCGGCACGCGACGAGCAGCCATTTTCACGTATAACATCAACCACGAAGGTTATGACAAGGCTTCACAAATTTCGTTGCCGCAAACATTCACTTTGGTGCTGCACATAGTGAATTTTTTTGGAACTAAAACAAGAATCGATCTTTCAAACGGTGAAAACGGGAATCGAATACAGCTGGAGGGAAAGCAGTTACAACCTTGTAAACGTACGCTCGAGTGACAGCCGAGCGTCATCTGCTGCCAATAAACTGCCCACTCGAGCTGGACTCGGGCATCGACCTGAATGTGTTAAATACTTTTGTAGAAACAACTCACTAGTACTTTTTAATGCCAGAATGTATTAACTTGTGTTTTTACAAACTGTCTGCTGTAGTAAATGATTCTGAACAAACTAGTAGTTCTTAATGTGAGAATGTATTAGCTTGTGTTTTGTCAAATTGTTTGAACGTGTAAATGATTTTGAACAAACATCGCACTTGTACTTGTTGCCAGTATGCATTAACTTGTGTTGTGAAAAATTGCTTGAATGAGTAAATGATTTTGAACAAATATCGCACTGGTATTTCTTAATGGCAGAATGTATTAACCTGTGTTGTGACAAATGGACTGACTGAGTAAATGATTTTGAACAAACATTGCACTGGTACTCCTTAATGCCAGAATGTATTAACTTGTGTACTGACAAATGGTTTGACCGAGTAAATGATTTTGAACAAACATCGCACTGGTACTTCTTAATGCCAGAATGTATTAACTTGTGTACTGACAAATGGCTTGAATAAGTAAATGATTTTGAACAAATATCGCACTGGTACTTCTTACTGCCAGAATGCATTAACTTGTGTTGTGAAAAATTGCTTGAATGAGTAAATGATTTTGAACAAACATCACACTTGTACTTCTTGTTGCCAGTATGTATTAACTTGTGTTGTGAAAAATTTCCTGGACGAGTAAATGATTTTGAACAAACATCGCACTGGTATTTCTTAATGGCAGAATGTATTAACCTGTGTTGTGACAAATGACCTGACTGAGTAAATGATTTTGAACAAACATCGCACTGGTACTTCTTAACGCCAGAATGTAATAACTTGTGTACTGACAAATAGCTTGACTGAGTAAATGATTTTGAACAAACATCACACTTGTACTTCTTGTTGCCAGTATGTATTAACTTGTGTCGTGAAAAATTGCTTGAATGAGTAAATGATTTTGAGCAAACATCGCACTGGTATTTCTTAATGGCAGGATGTATTAACCTGTGTTGTGACAAATGGCCTGACTGAGTAAATGATTTTGAACAAACATCGCACTGGTACTCCTTAACGCCAGAATGTATTAACTTGTGTTTTGACAAAGTGCCTGACTCAGTAAATGATTTTGAACAAATATCGCACTGGTATTTCTTAATGCCAGAATGTATTAACTTGTGTTTTGACAAATTGCCTGACTGAGTAAATGATTTTGAACAAACATCGCACTGGTACTTCTTAATGCCATAATGTATTAACTTGTGTTGTGACAAACTGCCTGACCGAGTAAATGATTTTAAACAAACATCGCACTGGTACTTCTTAATGCCAGAATGTATTAACTTGTGTGGTGACAGATGGTCTCCCAGAGTATTCTGAATTGACATTCCCCTATATAGTTCACAATCCAGAGTAGAATCCTCTTCTTCACAGGTATTATTCATGGGTGTAAATAAGTAACACTGGAACAAATGAATACACAACTGTAATAATTCATAATTGGAACACTGAAGTAGTAGAAAATAGTGTTAAAAATCATGTTCTATCTGTGAGGTAGCTTTTGGCTTGCAAAAATTAACCTTACCCTATGTCTGATTATAGTATTGCATTACTCATCATAGGAAGAATAGTAGATTTTTATAAGCAAATGTGTATATAATTGAATGGTGAATGGGACACACACTCACACATTTGCATATTTAACTACACTAGAATTTTTGTACATAATTAATATAAAGTAGTTGTTAAAAATAGTTTTAAGTAGTGCTATGTGTATGTGCAGGGAAAGCTTACAAGCTGTAGCTTGTCAAAGTGAACACATGTTGATTTTAAGCTCTGTGTGTGTGATTTTAAATCAGTAAAAGGGTATTTGAAAACATAAGGAAGACACAAGTGTTAGAAGTCTGAACTACTCATTGGAAAGTGCCATCGTCTACCAAAACAACAAAGGACTATCCAAGTCAAATAAATACGTTTGTTAAGAGAAGAATGATCCGTGACGTGAGGACCAAAAAAATGTTATGTTGCGGTCCGAGTGGACCTAAAAAATGTGTTGATGTCGGCACGTGTGTAATAGAATTTTCTATCAGTAAGAATGATGTTTGGGGTGCTATTGCCAGGATGCAGAATGATAACGAAAGTGGACTGTATTAATACATTTATTAGGTTTCTTTTTTACACATAAATCATAGTGTTGAGATTGGCTAAGTCTGGAAGTTTTTGAATTTGAAGAAACCGATTCGTAAATGAAGCTACATTTTAGTTGTGGCACAAATATGTGCTACTCAGCTTACATTGAAAAAACGTTGAGGCCTAAGGCCTAAATAATTGTCGCAACAACAAGAAAATGAAAAAGACAGAACAGGCAGCAAACGTAATGACGTCCGCTGCCAGCCAAGGCTTGTCGAACTGTGTTGTTTGTAAAAACGTGATAAGCACAATTTGAAAGCGTACAGATTACCCAACCTATGAATGCGAAAATTACCACATTACTGTCCATAACTGCCCGCAAAAAATCAAAAGATTTTTTAATACATTTTAATAACTTATTGTAGAAAAATACAGAGTTCTTAATAATAAAGGTCAATCTCAGTAAGTTGTATTGAACCTTGATTTGAAATCTTAGATAACAGTTATGACATTAACTGCTTAGCGATAAGCTTGAGTGATGATAAGAGTTGAACAGGCCAAGGTCGGCGTGCAACTTGATTTGTGCATGAGTATAAATGTAAAAGTTAGCAATGTATTGCCAATATATATTGTATGTATACAATATTAAACGATATAAGACATGAAAATACATAATTTGACAATGTTTAATGATGAATAATCGGTGACTCATCACATGATGGGCCCGATAAATTGCAACATTTATGCAAGTCATAGTGGTTAGCTTGAACCAGTTAAGGCCAGTAGACCTATACAATAGTATTGAATACAATGAACAAACAAAATTATTATAAAATTATACATGTAAAGACATAAATTTAGCATGACGCCATATAGTTTGAATGAGGCATGCTATACCTGAAGTTTCAGGAATTTACAATAAATTATTATGTGAAAACAAGCTATACATAGTTGAATGATTGCAAGCACAAAGTGTAATGACATGTATGTCATGATTAAAGCATGAATAATAATTGTGCAATGCGTGATCACAAAATACAAATACAAAATGCAATATAAAATACAATATAAAAATAAAAATATAGGCGTGGCGTGTGGTTATAGACAGTAGATGCGAAAAAAAACAATGTTTTACATAGATACAAGTTATACATAATAAACACAATAGAAATCGGTCTAGATAATTACAAATATATGAATACAAGGCACAATAGCATAAGTGACAAGTACAACAATGGTTATACAAATGTAATACATGTGTTGAACAATTGCGAGAAATACATTTACAAAGTAATAAATACCACACATATTGACAAATGTGCAAGAAAATGCATACATGGTTTGTATAACTGCAGACCATGCGAATATTATGTAACAAAATTTTATATAAAACCAATACCACCAATGACATGACACATAACCCAATACCAATATCAAAATGTAAATGTGTAGGACATAGTATGTCTCACAAATTATTAACATATAAATACAAAATAGCAAAGTATACCACCATGAAAATATGATAAGTATAGATATAATAGCACCGTGCATGGTTGTAAAATTACAAGTCACATGCAAATTTAGTATAAAAACACGCAATGATGCAAGTTAACATGAAAATGTTGTGATGATACATATCACAATTAAGTTGACCAAATTGTCAGACAATAAGGTAATGAAAGCCAGTGGCCAAGTGAAATAGCATTGTGCTAAATAATTATAGTAACCCTTTGTCTAAGCCTCGTCCCGCGCTGGCAACAAACATAGCTTATGAACTGGTCTCCGTAAAATACCAGTAGGCGTGCGAATGTCTACAACTCTAAGTTGTCTGGGCCGGGAAATGTGGCGGCAATTACACCAAATTTCCAAGCTAATGGAGATAAGTTATCCTCAATCAGTAAAACCAGGTCACCAATGGAAACGTTATCCTTGGCGAATTTCCATTTGTGACGTTGTTGTAATTGATGTAAGTAGTCGCGAGACCAAGCCTTCCAAATGACTTGGACAAACTTCTGGAGAAGTTGCCAACGTCCAAGACGAGAGATGGGAATGTGAGAAGTCTGGATCAGGTATCGCCGTTAATGGTGCACAAATCAAAAAATGGCCAGGTGTAAGTGGCACCGGATCATTTACATCCGATGAAATGGCGAATAATGGGCGTGAGTTTAGACATGCCTCTATCTGAGACAAAACTGTCGTAAACTCCTCGAAAGTGAGTATAGACTTGCCTACCACGCGGCGCAAATGATACTTTAAACTCTTTATACCGCTCTCCCAATGACCACCAAAATGAGGTAATGAGGGCGGAATAAATGACCATGAAATACCCTGACAGGTCGCGAAGGATTTGATTGATGAGGTGGCATCCTTATTATGCCAAAGATTGTAAAGGTCATGTAAAACATTGCGGGCCTTCCTAAAGTTCGTGCCATTATCAGAATATAACTGACTGGGTATACCCCTACGGGACATGAAACGACGTAAGGCAGCTATAAACGCGTTGGCTGTAAGGTCGGAAACCAATTCCAAATGAATGGCCCTGGTTGCTAAGCAGATGAACAAAGACACGTACGATTTTGACAGAGTCCTAGATTTTTGCCCGCCATGACGAATCATGAAGGGACCACCATAATCAACTGCGCAGAATAGAAACGGCCGCGAAGGAGTGACTCTACGAGATGGTAAAATACCAAGCCTCTGATCCTGTTGTTTGGCACTAAACCTGAGGCACTTGACGCATCTACGAATGATGGAGCGAATGACTATCTTGGCGTTAATAATCCACCAATGTTGACGAAGGGAGTAATGCACGAGTTGAGCACCAGCGTGGAGTAGGCGAATGTGTTCGCGTTCAATAAGGCGAGTAATATGAGCCGATGGATGCAAAACAATAGGATGCTTATTGTCATAAGGTAGTTGCGACTGCTGTAAGCGCCCGCCGTGCGTATTACACCAGACTCATCGAGAAACGGGTCCAGAGAAGACAACTTACTCCTAATAGAGACAGAAGACCCATTACGAAGACAATTAATCTCGGCAGCGAAGTGGATCGACTGAGATTGTTTTATGAAAAAATTAAGAGTGGAATGAATTTCAACGGGGGTAAGAGCGCCCGATATTTTCTCAGCACTGGGGAGTCTAATATTTTTGATGAATCGAAAGCAGTAACCGTATACGCGAGTCAGACGGTGCAACGAAGAAAAGTCCTTTGAGAGATCAACAGCCAGAGTAGACATTAGAGAAAGTTTGGGGGTTTGTTTTTCCTCCGCAGTGAATTCAGAAGACGACAGATTAGAAGGTAAAAAGGGTGGAAAAAGACTGGACTCAGAAGATTGAGACAAACAGGCGGGACAGTGCCACCAAAGCGAACAATCGCGCAAAATGTCGGGGTGACATCCCCTAGAAATAATATCAGCAGGATTATGTCGAGAATTGATGTGATGCCATGTGTAGGCTTCCGTAAGACGCTGAATCTCGGCAACACGATTAGCGACGCAGGTTTTCCACCTCGAAGACTGGGCATGAATCCAGTAATAGCATGGTAAGCGAAGACAAAATTTCGACAAATTTGTGCAAAAATTTCGATCAGGATGAAAATTTGGATTTAGGTAGCTAAAGATGTATACTTTAAAATAAGAAAACCTTACCATCGCGGCGGGACCCCGTTTCCGGGAAAATCGATCGGGAAAGTCGTGATTGTCGGTTTTCTTCACGTAATTGTTTAAATAATGAAAATATAGCAAAATGTTTCAAATAAATGTTGTAGCTTATGATTTTATCTACACATTTTGTCTAAACAATTTTTCGATATCTGAATCAGTTTACGAGATATAGACGATTTTCCACGACCTTCCGCCGTGCATCAGCTTTTTTAGCGTTCGTTTTTCTGTTATAGTCATTTAAAAAATGGAAATAGCGAAAAATGTTACAAATTAATGTTGTAGCTCGTGCTTTTCTCTACAAAACTGGTTCAAAATATTTTTTGATATATTAATGTGTTACAGAGATACCGCCGATTTTCCACTTACACCTCTTATCATTTTTTCCTTTTTTGATATATAGCTTCTAAAAAATGAAAATTTGTAAAAAACAAGAATGTTACTGTGGTACCTCATACTTTTACCTACAAAACTTGTCTAAACAATTTTTCGATCCATTAATTTGTTTCCGAGATATAAACGATTTTCCACGACCTTCCGCCGCACGTCGGCCTTTTTAGCGTTCATTTTCCGTCCTACTCATTTAAAATATGGAAATAGCGAAACACTTGTATATGAATCTTGTAGCTCGTGATTTTCTCAGCAAGATTGGTTAAAAAAGTTTTTTTTAATATTAATGCCTTACGGAGATAACGCCGATTTTCCACTTACACCTCTCGTATTTTTTCCTTTTTTGGTATATAGCTTCTAAAAAATTAAAATTTGTAAAAAACAAGAATGTTACTGTAGTACCTCATACTTTTACCTACACAATTTATGTAGTAAAATGTACGATAGATGTGGGGGAAACTCGCCACCTTAAGGGTTTGTAGCTACTTTTATGTTTATTTCTTAAATTCTGTAAGGAAAATGATCAATGTAATTGTTTGTATAAACTATTCCGAATATTATAATGCTGAAAATTCATCAGTTACCGCCACCACTTTTATAAAAATATAAAAGGGGAGTACGTTCATAATTATGATTAATTTGAAGTTCATTTTTTGTTGAACACGCCGAAAATATATTTACTACTATAGCACTGCTTATTTCAGTACATTTCAATATTTCGTTTCTTTCAATACTGACAGCTTTTAATGTTTCTAAACCACGTGTCACAAGAACAACATGTTCTTCACTGTCATTTTCTAAATCTTTTTCACAAATGAAACAAGTGATATTATGAACTTTTTCACAATTCTCACTCATTGTTAACGCAAACTGTTTATTATAAAAAAATAATAACCTTAAAATGTCAGCTATGTAACAATCATGCGACAACAAGACTGACTAACTTCCCGGCTGTTTAAGGTCCTGCGCCTGCGTGGTCCCTAAGTGCGCCATGTCACGCCGCCTGGCGTTGCGCGCTCAAATACCAAGGTCGCTTTTTTCCCTGACCCCTGCATTTTCACCTCACTTAGTAGGCCCTCTCATTTCTACCTTTACAATAGGTGTATTCTCTGTATAGGTGCAATCTCTCTTGTGTGCATTCTTTAATATGCTCTAAAATTTTCAAACAAAAATATTCATTTTGGGAAAAGTTGCATTTATTTTACTAAAATATGGCCAGTTTTGGTACCTATGCATAATAATTTACCATAATTTAAAAAATATTACGTGTACTGAAAAAATGTTTAATCCTTTCGAAAGAGTATACTTTTAAGTACTTATAAGCACATTTTTATTGATTTTGATTAATTCACATTGAAAATATTGATAAACAAATTCCGGAAAAAACACTTAAAAATAAGAATGGAAAACAACCCAAACTTCGACGCAAGATCATTTTTCCCCCTTAACAGTAATCCTTTTCTCGTTTTCATATTATTATTATTATTATACAAACATTAAAGAAAGTAAATCCAGAAGGAA
Organism: Magicicada septendecula; assembly: GCA_034769895.1. NCBI lineage: Eukaryota > Metazoa > Arthropoda > Insecta > Hemiptera > Cicadidae > Magicicada > Magicicada septendecula. The sequence goes on along the minus strand of CM068373.1, from coordinate 429,402,452 downwards.
TTTTCATTCTGATGATTTTCAAAAAAGTTGCGACAAAATACGAAATTTCTGTTCATAAGATGTACCTACCCATTTTTAAACACATTTTTGTATATGATAAATTCATTAATGAAATATGTAAATATATTCACGTGAAAGCTGAGGTTTTTCTCTATGTCCTGTCATTTTCAAAATTTTCCGACTTCGATAAATATCCCAAATTATCGATTAATTAATCACATGTTTGAAAATTTTCCTATTTTGGAGATGCGCGCGCATCCACGAGTAGTATAGCGAGAGTACGTGGAAAATCGTTTATATCTCGTAAACTAATTCAGATATCGAAAAATTGTTTAGACAACATTTGTAGATAAAATCATAAGCTACAACATTTATTTGAAATGTTTTGCTTTATTTTCATTATTTAAACAATTACATGAAGAAAACCGACAATCACGACTTTTTCGATCGATTTTCCCGGAAACGAGGTCCCGCCGCGATGGTAAGGTTTTCTTATTTTAAAGTATACATCTTTAGCTACATAAATCCAAATTTTCATCCTGATCGAAACTTTTGTTCAGGCAAATGTCTTCGTTTACCATGCTATAAAGGGACACCAAAGAGTCAGAATACAGATGAACACTATTAATAAAGGAATGAAGAACAGGGACGACCTTGAATACGAGTCGCGATAACAACAAGCAAGCGCAGAGTTCAATGCGAGGTATTGACACCTGTCGTAGGGGGCCCACGTGAGATTTAGAACACAGAAGGTGACAAAGAGGCCGATGAATCTTGATAAATGACTCTAATGTAAACACAACACCCATATCCCCTTTCAGAAGCATCCGAAAACCCATGTAATTCAACTATCTTTGCCTTAGACTTGCAGCGAATAGAACGTGGGACAATAATTTTACTGATCAGACATAATTTATCACATAATGAATGCCAATGCAAGCGTAATTGCCCGGAGATTGGCTCATCCCAACCAAGATTGCACAGCCAGAGTTGCTGCACAAACTGTTTGTACAGGAAAACAATGGGACCGACGACTCCGAGTGGATCGTATATGCCTGCGATAATTGATAGGATTTTCCTCATGGAGATGCTCGATTCAACGGGGAATGAATTGATGTCAAACAAAAATGAATCGGTAGTGTTATTCCAGAGAATGCCCAAGGTACGCACATTACCCTGTTTGTTTAAAGGGAGTGATAAATTGTCATGATCTGCGACCACATTGGGTTCATTTGATGCCCATTTATGCAGCGTGAGACCGTATTGACTCAACAACGTACCTAAGTCAGATTTCAACTTGGTCAGATCAGAAATGGTGTCTGCACCGGTTAGCAAATCGTCGACATAGAAATCATTGGTTATAGCTGACGCTGCGTCAGGAAAAGAAGCTTCATGATCCTTACCAATCTGATTATAAGACAGCGAGTAGCCAAAAACGAAGCACTAGCAGAGCCGTATGTTACAGTTCGCAATACAAAGTGTTTGAACTGTTCGAGGGGAGAGTCACGCCACAGAATACGTTGATAATGACAATCCTTCACAGCTACCAGAATTTGTCGATACATCTTCTCGATGTCGGCGATGAGAACATAGTTATGCATACAAAATCGCAAAAGAATAGAAAAAAGGTCTTGTTGGACATTTGGGCCTACCAACAAAATGTCATTGAGAGAAAGGCCATTGGTAGTTTTGGACGAGCCGTCAAAAACGACGCGAAGTTTTGTTGTAGAACTAGAATGTTTAAAGACGGCATGGTGTGGCAGATAGTAGGTATTTGAAACCCCGGAATTGATAGAGCAATCGTCGACAAGCGCCATGTGGCCAAGATCCTTATGCTCCTGAATAAAGTTTGCGTATTCGCGCGCAAGCTTAGAATCACGCATGAACCGGCGTTCTAAACTCAAGAATCTTGCTTCAGCGCTAGCATAGGAAAACATTATCTGGAATGTTAAATTGATTTGTCAAAAGATTGTGCTGGCAGTTTATGGGTTAATGCAGATAAGACCGCACATTTTGCCTCGAAGCTAAATCTTTGATAGCGGGAAATAATGCATATAGACGCTAGATTAGTGGCACAACACGCGGTATTATTTATACCTGTAATCGGTATGTTAGATTTAGTCAAGTTAAGCCGTAATTTCTTGGCAAATGATTCCGTACAAAAATTTATTGTGAACCCGCATCCAAAAGAACTCTTGCGAGTTGTCTATTGCCAGCCTGGTCGATGACAAACACAATTGCTGTTGATAAAAGAATATTATTTGTAGATTGCAATTTGAGTAAACAATAGTTACTGCTGCTGGCAGAAACTGGTTTTGACACACTGTTTATGTGCAACAATGTGTGGTGTCGTTTTGAGCAGATCTTACATGATTGTTTAATTTTACAATTAGATGAGAAATGATCTGGTCTTAAACAATTGGTACAGCATTTATGATTTAATATAAATTGTCCTCGTTCTGATGTGCTTAGTGCACGAAATTTATCACACATGTAAATTGGATGATTAGATTTACAGCATAAGCATGAATATTTGACGCTGAGTGATAACTTTTAAATGCAGTGCTGCCAGCAGCGTTTCGTGATTTATGTTTGTCAGATTCATTGAATCTTAAACTTAGCTTGTTGAGCTGCTATCCGGCATCGATAGGCAGTGTATTTTCTAACAACTGTCTACGTGCGTTTAAAAACTGAGTAAAACCTTGAAAGTTAGGAAGATTATCGGGGTCTATAGACTCCTTCCATAATTTAAACGTGGTATGGTCCAGTTTTGCTGACAATAATTGTACAGTGATAAGCTCGAATGAATCCACTGACAGTTGCATGGTCGCCAGTGAATTAACGGAAGACGTTATCGTATTTATGAATTCTGCCAAACTTTGGACAGTCTTTAATTGTTGACTTTACTTCAAGTAAATTTTGAATATAATACTTAGCTAGTATGAATTTGTTGTCATATCTAGCGGACAGCAAACTCAACGCTATCGAATAGTTTTCGTTACAAATAGGTAATGCCTTACTTAAATCTAGCGGCTCATTTTTCAGAGACGAATACAAATAGTGTAATTTCTGCACTGACGTTAGGTCAGATCTCGCATGCACCAAGTCCAGAAATATTGAGTAGAAATGCTGCCATTCTAAGATATTGCCTGTGAAGCAGGGCAAACTTATCGGTTTTAGTTGCATATTGCTTGTTAATACGGGAGATACAGTCCGAACGTTAAAGGTTTCTATCAATTGTAAGATATTGGCTTCTGTTGAATATAACAGCTCCTCGACCTCAACTCGGTCTTCTTGAGCAGCGTTTATGTCTTTAGAAATTAGTTCAATTTCGGACTGTACCTCATCGTATTTTGTTGCCAAGCTTTTTAGACTTTCAAGTCTAACTGTTAAAAAATGTTTGGTATTAGTGTTTTTGTCAAAGCCGAATTAATACGCACTATGGCAGACTTTAAGCCGCCTCTCTTTCTGACCAACACTTTGAGGCCTTCTTCAGCCATTGTACGCACCTGTTAATGATGTGGTACCTGGTATGCGATGTCCTGAAGCGTCGAGGCCGTGGAGAAGATGGCAAACACACAGACCGGAGAGATGACTGCTTAAACTGGAGTATTGACGCTAGCACATGGATGGTCTTGCAGTGATGTCGTCACGAGGCTCAACGGCGACGAAAGAAATGCTGGTTAAGTCCCGACACGGTCGGATCAGCGAATATGCTGAGTCGCCCGTGATGGCCAGAAATTGGGGCAGAAAAATAATTAAAAGGTGAATGACGAATCCAGGCATGGAGCGACCAAAAAAATGTTATGAGAAGAATGATCCGTGACGTGAGGACCAAAAAAATGTTAAGAGAAGAATGATCCGTGACGTGAGGACCAAAAAAATGTTATGTTGCGGTCCGAGTGGACCTAAAAAATGTGTTGATGTCGGCACGTGTGTACTAGAATTTTCTATCAGTAAGAAAGATGTTTGGGGTGCTATTGCCAGGATGCAGAATGATAACGAAAGTGGACTGTATTAATACATTTATTAGGTTTCTTTTTTACACATAAATCATAGTGTTGAGATTGGCTAAGTCTGGAAGATTTTGAATTTGAAGAAACCGATTCGTAAATGAAGCTACATTTTAGTTGTGGCACAAATGTGTGCTACTCAGCTTACATTGAAAAAACGTTGAGGCCTAAGGCCTAAATAATTGTCGCGACAACAAGAAAATGAAAAAGACAGAACAGGCAGCAAACGTAATGACGTCCGCTGCCAGCCAAGGCTCGTCGAACTGTGTCGTTTGTAAAAACGTGATAAACACAATTTGAAAGCGTACAGATTAGCCAACCTATGAATGCGAAAATTACCACATTACTGTCCAACGTTCTACAATGATTAACACATTGAAGTAGAAAATCTTAGAATGTGAATAAAGAGAAGACTGGTTCAGATGATTGTGTATCCTACACGTACGGAAGAGAGGACTAATTTAATATTCAAGGATTGATGAACAATCAAACTGAATTCCATCTGAATAGTGAACGAGAAATGGAATCGATAGGTGAGAATATAATTGACAGAGAAGCTTGCTTAGTTAATAAGCATTTTCAAGATTCTGCTGCCACATGATTGTTTGAACAAGTAAACTATTTGTGAACAACATAAGACTTGTTTGAATACTGCTGCTATTGGAATATTGATACACAAAGACAGGTAAGATACCAATTGTGGTAGATATTAAACACATGGAAAACTTACCCTTGAAGAGAACATCACTCAGCCAGTTGAAAGGAGTAAACAAATCAAAGTTCACTGAACACAAGTTAGTGTTAATATTCGCATACCACTTGAACTGTAATATAAGATTAGGAATATATATGTAAATATACACACAAGGAATTAAAACCATTGAAGAATTACTAAATTTGCTCACACAGATTACAAAAATAAAAGCAATTCTCTAGAGGTGATATGTGATGGCAACCAAAAGGAACTGCAAGAAAGAAGAGAGGAGAGTGTAAGAGAAAACTTTGGGCAGAAAGAGAAGGAATCGCTATGAAGAGAGAAATGCAAGCAAGGTTGGAGAACAGCAAAGCGATATGAACAACAAAGTGAGAGAAGACAAGGAGAAATTATTTCCCACGAGAGAGAGAGAGAGAGAGAGAGAGAGAGAGAGAGAGAGAGAGAGAGAGAGAGAGAGAGAGAGAGAGAGAGAGAGAGAGAGAGAAGACAAGGAGAAATTATTTCCCACGAGAGAGAGAGAGAGAGAGAGAGAGAGAGAGAGAGAGAGAGAGAGACAGACAGACAGACAGACAGACAGACAGAGAGAGAGAGAGAGAGAGAGAGAGAGAGAGAGAGAGAGAGAGAGAGAGAGAGAGAGAGAGAGAGAGAGAGAGAGAGAGAGAGAGAGAGAGAGAGAGAGAGAGAGAGAGAGAGAGAGAGAGAGAGAGAACACAGTACGAGTCTCAGAATAAATAGCACATTATTAGAGAAACAGGTAGAAATAGCACCATGAAAAGAAAGGTATTAAAAATCATTGTTATTGTGCCGGGGTCTGAATTATCCCGGCCCGCTTTGAATGCGATCAGTGCCGCCAACGTGCTTGCAGCTGTGCTCGCCACAGCTAACTTGATCATTAACATGTGATTGCCAAGGCTGTCTGCATTTTGGCAACGCAATCTAGCAGGCCTAGTCAAACGTATCAGCTGCCGCTGTACACTGTAGTAAGCAGGTTACCAAAGGTTATGATTGGCTAATCGGAACAGGTCGCTTTTATGGCTGAAAGTGGGACCGACTAATTCAGGTCTCATTCTCATTCCTTGCCAACCTTCAGGGAGAATGTTTCAACGGTCTGACGGCTCAGGGTTAAGTAAATCTTTCCGCAGAGTTCGTAATCTAGTAAAGCGTTTTCTGGTTAGACTCAATTATATTATTCTGTTTTTTAATGATGGATTATGTGTTATGTTTGTGTATGTGCGTGTGTGGCCTAGACATATGTAAAGTCTATTTCGTTGTAAAACCTTTGTATTGTAAAACTGACTTACACGTTACTTCCGGTCTGGAAACACGTGGTGACATTGTATTTGTCTTTTGATAAAGTTAAAAGTAAAAGATTAAAAGTAATGACTATAACTTGATAAAAAAAAGCAAATAAAATGTTGATAAAAATTGTGACAGCGAGTGTGAGTGTTCCAAGGCGAGAGTGTATGGGTGGGTGTATTGACTGACGGCTAATCTCCAAATAAAAATGTTATAGGGTCCCCGCACTAGCCAGGAGAAAGGCGTGCAGAGGTAGTAACATCAACAGTTGTCACTATCCACAGAGCAGTGCACCAGGATGCTCCCCGAAGCTGTCAGGCCCAGAAATAGCCATCCACCAGAACAACGAAGAACGACCCTCATCTGCCCGGAATGAGACTCGCTGGTGATTCAACACACTCTAAGGACAGTCTGCAGTACTCATGGCACACTGGCCAGCATGGTACCGGTTGAGTTATTCAACAAAAGTACAGGTGGGGGCATTCTAATTATTACCCTTCAGTCAACATCTACTCAATGGCTGGCCCCCTGGTGTTCATGTTACACATCTTGAGAACTCATAACTTAGATCAAGAACTCCAGGTGTTTAAAAAACTTGTACCTGAATATTTTTTAATAACTTAAATTATTGTTCTTAAAGAAAATGATACGAGAAGCCAGCTGTTTGAAAACTTGTACTGAATATTTTGTAATAACTCAAATTAATGTTCTTAAAGAAAATGGTTCATGATCATAATAATGTGTCACATGTTAGCACTAATAAAAATTGTTACTGGATACAAGAGTGTTGATTGCAAATCCTGTAACTCTGTTTGGGCTCCAGCAGACTTTTCGCTTCCTCTAGGTTAAGTAGCCTAGTTTTTAAATTTTACATAATGGCCTAAGTGGCCATTACATTATATAGCCTCCTCCTACAAAGCATGTAAATATGACACAGGACAATGGAGAACAATACGTCAAAAGAAAGGTGGCAGAATTTTGTATCCCTCCATGGCAGTGTTTACTACGTTCGATTAAATCTTTTTGTTATAAGAAGTGTAACGGGACAGATCAGGGACAGGAATACATTTTAATAATTGAAAATAATTCGAAAAGCAGTCAGGGTTCACCTTTGGTGTACCTCGTCTTAACCAACTACACATACAATATTATTACAAAACACCACGTCTGTGTTTGTCCCTGGAGTCAGATAGTCCAGACATATTACGTAACTACATACAGTTCGTGGCATCCGTGAATCACGGAAATTATGAAGTCAACGTGCAGATTTCACCAGGCGGCAAAAGATTGCAGAATTCGCTGGCCTAGCTTCTAGAACTTTTTAAAAACCACCAATCAGGGCTTGAATTGGTGATCATGTGACCAGGCTCACACCCTGTAATGTGCGCCCCAGCGCCAGATTATGCGTCAATCAACTCATATCTTTTGACCGTGCGGTCATAAAAAACAACAAGTGCTAGAGCATAATTAATGTCGGCCGACAAAATGTTATAAAATGTAATCTAAAATAGTAGTGAACTACTGAATAATGAACTACTTTATATTTCATATAAAATATATAGGAAACCCACCACCACAGATATTACAATACACGCTGATTCTCACCACCCATATAGTCAGAAAATGGCGGCATACAACAGTTTTGTTCATAGGTTGGTAACGATTCCACTTAACCAAAAGGACTTTCAGGACGAATTTGATATAAGGCACATAGCAATAGCGAATGGGTACAAGAGTTCGATGATAGATATACTTCTTAAGCGACACCTATATAAAACTAGATCCCACCATAATACCATCGATGATAATAAAGTTAACAAAAATAAAAAGTATATAACGACAGTGTATGGTAGCCTTTTACCTAGCATTATATCCAACGTATTTTCTAAATTTAATATAAAAGTCACATTTAAAACAATTAATAATATTTCTAATTTGTTACGCATAAAAACCATTTCCGTTAGAAGAGAAAACAGGTGTTTACAGGATGTCATGTGATGATTCTGATTGTTTCTATCTGGGTCAAACTGGCAGGTCTTTCTTGAAAAGATACAAAGAACATCTACCAAGGAATGATTTAGACAAGACAAAATCTAATTATGCGCGCCATCTAATGATGCATAACCATAATTACACAGATTTCAGTACTAATTTCAAACCAATCCATGTATGTGGTAAGGGTAGGTTAATGGACGCTCTCAAGGAATTTGAGATTTATAAGGCATTTAAAGATAAGAATATCAACAGTGACAGTATATTAAATGAACAATTAAAGTTCCAATCCAACTCACTATTGATATAGCCCTAAATATAATCGCGCATGACGGCGATGACTAGTGATAAAGATTGACTCAGTTAAATTAGTGGCTTGTCAACTACACGCACGGTCGGACCGGTCCAACGGACCGAAGTTATATCGTATTATGTGTGTGCTGTTATTGTGACTTAATATAGTAAATATGTGCAAATGTTTTTGTGAATTTTAACGCTTGACGAAGGATACTGATGATGCGACACGTCACGAAATGCGTCTATATGAATAACACAAAAAACGAAGTCACTGACAGATACAAGGTAATTAAAAGACTTCAGATGATGGGTTGTTCCTGGATGATTGTGGATTGATATACTCTGTCCAGCCGCAGGGTCGCTTTCAGGCATGTAGTTATTTCTTATGGGCATGGTTACATACTTTAACGGCAAACTAATACTGATTAGTAAAATGGTGTGTTATGCTTACACCCTTTTTTCCACTCAGCTTAAAGCGTCTATATACCTAATTGGATATCTTGCACTTTCACAGAATAGCACTATATTTCTTGCAGCAACTGTAGCAATTTTCTAATGTGTGTGTGGTGATTGGGAGGTCAATGATCATGTACCAAGTGGCAATTACATGTTATCGATTCCAAAGAGAGACTGATCAATAAGTTAAAAATAATTGTCAACTGAATTCGCATAATCAGATTGGTTCTTAGGTAACCCCTACTCATGACTTTCTACAGATAATAAAAGTTCTTGTCGAAGGAGGCTTCTGAACAGTTAAAAACCTGAATACTTTTACAATCAAATTTATGGCCATAAACCCTTTTTACTTAAAAACATACATTTAGTTACTAATTTTTAAAATAATTACCGTCATTAACTAGGTCGAACCTTTTTATTTTCAACATTCTGATATAAGTCCCATCTCAAAAATTTACATATCACAAAAATTATTTAAATTAACATGCTTTTTATATACATATTGTAGAATAACTGGATTACGGGGTTTTTAAATCCGTGTAATTGTTTTTAAATTTTATATTTAATAACTTTTTGTTATGAAGTTTGATTTAGTTTTATTATTTTTATTGATTTATTCAATACAATTCAATCGTTTCATTGAATCCAATGTAAATAAATCCGATGAATTGCTCCTGAAGTTAGTTAACGAAGTATTTAAACTTCGGTTGATTTATTTTAATTATTCTTCTGTCGACTAGGTGAATCAGTGACGTAGATTCCTCACTGAAAGTACAAATATTTGGTAAGAAATGATCACTTTCTTGTAGTGAGTCTTGCCGATCTTGCAGGGTCGATGTAGCAATCTAATCTTTGACTGATTTACCATATTCAAATTTGCCGCTGTGTGTTGTGCTATCCAATAAGAGGCGTTCACCTATTCTGAAAACTCTAGTCTACTGAAATGAACTAACTGACTCCGCTTTATCGTATAAAATGAGAATTTATTCTTTTAACACTTCTTTTAGTGATCTAAAATATCATTAACCATTTGGGTTCAGAATTAATTAACATTAGTTATTTGTTTCATAAAAATTATCTCAGGGTGGTATAACTGATCTATAATGTCAGTGTGTGGTTAAAATGCTTTTTGGTTAAATAAATTAATTTAGGTGTGGGTTCTTTTAGCCAGTGCCGTAACGAGGGTATGAAGCGCCTGTGGCAAGTGTCTAACTTGCGCCCTCCCCGTAACCCAATAATGACAAAAAAAAAATAAAAATTTTAATGTAACAAGTTAAATTTTACTAAATACAATATATTAAATACTATTAACCTCATCAAAATGAGTTGCCTGTATATACAAAAATGTATTTGTCAAGGTATTTGTATGAATAAATAATCTATAACCTAAATAAGAACAAATTTTTATTCATATTCAATGACGACAAAATAAAAGAAATACAAAACATAGGTATATGTTAAAATAATATAATAAAAACATAAAAGAGTTCAGCATATTTTATAAGTAATTTTTCTCGCTTTTTCATTTGCAAACACATCTATTATATCGTCATAATTTAATGTTTTGGCAACATCTTTTTCAATTGATATTATAGACATGTTTGTTAATCGCTCTTGCCCAATAGAAGAACGAAGGTACGATTTTACAATTTTTAATTTGCTAAACAAACGTTCGTAGGAAGCTGTTGTTACAGGCATTGTTATGAAAATCCTTAATGCTATGTCTAGATTTGGATACGTGTTTTGTAATGAGAGTTCGTAATTTTTTTGCAAGATTTGAAAAGCATCCATATCCCCTAAATTTTCAAAAACTTCCATGGCTTGATATTTGAAACTCTCAATTTCACATACAAATTCTGGAGCATCTAAGTCGCTATTATATTTCAATGCTAGGTCTGTTGCACATCGTTTAAGATCATCTAGCGGCATGATTTTTAAAGCGTGTCGTCCATTTAAAAAACTGAAGTCGTTTGCGACCTCTTGCAAAGCAGTAAATCTCTCATTGAGTTTTAACAGTATTATATCTAAAACTTCGCACATTTCTTTTTTTAGTAATGCGCTTTCATTTATGGCAGACGAATCATCAGTAGCTTTCTCACCATGCATATTTTTTATTTTGCACCGTCTCTTTTCTGGAATGTAAGTTTCAATATTTGTTGTTTTGGCTAAACTTTTTGCTGAATTGTGGAGCGAAGCGAAAAAATCATTTCGGTACTGTTGAATTTCATTTTTTTGAGCATTTATCATTTTCGCAGCATTTTCGACTGTGGTTTTTCTTTCTTGTAAAAGTAAATTTACTTTATTTATCTTTCCTAATATTGTATCCCAAAATATTAATAGTGCAACAAATTTAAATTTTGTTAATAATTTTAGCAACATTCGAGCATTTGTTACAGAGTCTACTGTAACTTGTCTTTGTCCATCACACATTTCATTAAGAAGTTCTATTATTAAAGGCAACTGATTTCGTAAAGCTTTAACCGTGTTAGCTTTTGTGGACCACCTCGTGTCACTTAAACCTTTAAGACGAACAGATAATTTTTCCTTTAAAAGATCCCATCTACTAGTAGAATTTACAAAAAAGTTAAACAATTGTTGAATTGTTTAAAAACATGATTTTATTTGAACAGATGTTTGTGCAGCATGAACGCCTATTAAATTAAGGCTGTGACCCGTGCATGGAACAAACCTCGCCATATTGTTGAAACGTAATATCCTGGCTTGTACCCCCTTGTATTTACCTGCCATATTCGCTCCATTATCATATGATTGTCCTCTTATATTTCTAATATTTAATCCGTCTAATGTTAACTTGTTTTCAATGTCATTCGCAAGTGCTTAGCCAGTTTTTTCATGTGTCACAATAAAGTCTATGAAGGTTTCTTCAATGCTACATTTATTCGTGTTGGGATCAATGTTAACATAGCGCAAAATTTGCGTCATCTGTTCCTGGTGAGAAGTGTCAGGTATGCTATCAAATAAAATAGAAAAATATTTTGCTTTTTGAATATTTGAAATAATATGCTGTCTAATTTTAGAAGCAACTATATTAATTATATCATTTTGTATTATAGGAGAGAAATAATTAACTTGATTTTTCTTATGACTTTCAATATGTTGCGCAATAATAGGATCGTAATGACTAATTAATTCTATCGTGTTCAGAAATTTTCCAGATTCGGGATGACCAATTTTTTCACAAGTTCCTCTCAAAGCGTCATTATTTTTTACGTGCAGAATGGCATCCAAAATAACTTTTAAAATATGCCTCCACTTTTCTTTTTCTTTTAAAATTTCTTCTTGTAATTGATCGTCTATAAAACCACCTTTCTTAATTTTTGATTCGAAAGTTTTCCATTCGACATAACTTTTTTATGATATAATGAATTTTCATGACGTGGTAACATAGGATTTAAATGTTGCCAGTCTCGAAACCCCGCAGTGGTCCATACATTGATTTTTTCCAAAAATAATACATGGGAAACAGAACAGTGCATCTTTTCGCTTGCAATATTGTGCCGTAACTAAGGAATTTTGTTACGGCAACAAACAAAAAATTATTAAGTCAAATTACGGCTATAAAATTAGTATGTTAACAGGCAGTATCAGACTTAGCTATTTACCGTATTGTCGCGATGTGTAGAGAGGCGCTCTCGCGATCCTGTAGAGAGACTGGTAACTTAATTTCCCCCCCCCTGTCACGCTAAGTGGTAGGGTTGTTGTTGAGAGAGCGGATGGGATCGCGCTGGTTCTTTCCGCCTGCAGGGGAGTGACACGTGTTTTGTGCTGCTTGTGATCAAAGTAAATTTAATTCTTTTTGTAATACCGGGCGTAAACTTTTATTATAATGATCAAAGCAATAATTCTAGACAGTGGACAGTGTTACTTCGGTTAAATGGAGAATTAACTTAATTTCTTGGTGTGCATATCTGTACCATCTGTACCACTTGATACTCTGGTCAAGTAATGACATGGCAAGCTGACTTAACATATAAAAAAAAAGACATTTGCTTAATCATCTTTACATTACTTAATATCCTGCAATCCCAGTTTATTTTAATGATAGTTTTTCTTTCAAAATACAGTTGAACAAGTCTGGCATCTGAAATAATTTTTTTATAGTGAGGACAGCTCCTTACAAGTATAATTAGTAGGTGATAGTGATACATTATATGCAAACTGCGATTATAAATGAAAAACAAAAAAAAAGAAAATATAAAAACGAAATGTGTTAAGCTACAGCTGGTGAATTGCCATTTACTTAAACTATACTGTGTGAAGGCACTTCTCAGCATTACTAGAATGAGTCATGCAGCGTTCCTTTGTTTTCCCTGAGGAAATCTCTCTGTTATTTATCAGTGTTGTCTATGTAACTGTCTTGTGTGTAAATTGTGAAGTGTATGTAAGTCTTAAAAAAGGAAATCATGTAGTCATACGTATTGAGTGTATAACCATTGTCATGACAGGTACTGAACTATACATCACATGTGTTGCACTGATGTTGAATAACTATATGGTTTTGGAATTTAAAGTCAATGTTAATTTTTCATATAAATGAATTTAATGGAACTTAATAACGTTTTCTCAATTTAATATATTCTGAATTACATGAAGCATTGTCATAACAGGTACAGGTGTGCATCACGTGTTGCACTTATGTTGAATAACTAAAAAATTTCTAAATAACTAATGATGATTAAATTAATAGTGTAACGGACTGAAATGTTTTGAATTTCTAAAATTTTTAAAATAAAGTAACAGCTCTTAAATTAATTGTAAAATGGAATAAAATAATGTAATGGACATTAAAGTAATAGTAATACCGTATGAAATAATTTTTTGAATTTGTGAAAATTTCAGAATATGTTACAGTGATTACATTATTTGCAACATAGTATGAAATAATGTTTTACGTTAGTGAAAATTTCAGTATTAACAGTGTTTAAATTAATTGTAAAATGGAATGAAATAATGTTTATATATCTGAAAATTTCTAAATAACTAAAGATCATTAAATTAATAGTGAAACTGAGATAAATAATGTTTTGAAATGATTTTATAAACAACAGTTTTTGAAAAAAGAGTAAAACCCTTAAGGTTTCATCATTGTAAACATATTTTAAAGGGGAAATAAATAAATAAATAAAATAAACCTCCGCTCAACAGTCCGTTAAAGGACCAAGGCCCGTTAAAGGACCAAGGCGTACCGCGCGGCTTTTTTGTGTTAGTGTGACGGTGCATGGCTAGTACTACGCGCCACCAGCCACTAGTTGCGGTATTCACAGCCAGGAGGCGGTGCTGTTATCTCAGCGCCTACTCAGTTTGCCTCACGACGCTGAGTGCACGCCGTATGGAACCTCCGCCGGGAATTGAACCCGGGACCACGAGTGCATCAATCGCCCACGTTAGCCACTAGACCACCTGGAGGCTAAAGGGGAAATAAGAACCAATAAATGTTGATTGTTGAGTTTTGGAAATTGAGGTCACTGCATTAATTAATTAACCTAATGGTTCCCCAGCACGATGGTTTTCTTTCTCTAGGAGACTTCCTCCTAGTTCTAAACTGGTGAGCTGGTCGTCCAGGTAAGCTATAGAAATATATATATATATTAAGAAAGTTAAAATCATGAAATTTGGAATAGTGTAAAGCGTTGTCAAGTCAATTCGATTTTCTTGATACTTGATGGTGGGGGAAGTTGGTAATTGAGGGGAGGATGTCAATATAGCGGCTCAATATATCAACCAATTTCTGCGTACTTGTTCTCCGTTTGACATAGTTTTTACAAACCATTTTTTATCAAAATGCCTATTTTCTCTATCAGGATAAACACTTAAATTATCGCACAACTCTGGTCCATGTTGAACAAATATTTGTATGTTACTATTAGTTAAGTGCCATGTTGTGGAATCATTGAAATCTATTATTTTTGCATTATTATCAATATTTTCTAATTTAACATCAACCATATAATTATCATCATTACATGTACATTGCTTCTCGATTTCCTGGTTTTGATGTTCAATTGTACTTTTCTCTTCTGTTTCAATTTCACATGAAACATGACTACTTGTAGAAGGCAGATTTAATTCAGTTGTTAAGCTTGAATGAACTAGAGGTGTAGATGATTTTTTAAGAAAAATATCAATCGGAGTTATATTTTTCTTTATATTTTCAATCTTCTGTTCTCTTATTTTTTTAAACTGTGCACCGGATGGTTTTTTTGGTGGTATTTTACCCTAGAAGTGTTTTTAATTAAAATTTGTGTTTTTATTAATATAATTATTTAGTAAATAATAATAATAATAAATAATATTTACAGTACTTACTTAGTCAGTATGCCAGTATGTTGTATATAAACAAAATTATATTTATATAATAGATATTTACCATATATCCGTCGTGCGACTTCGTTTTTCTCATCTTATTTTGACGCGTTTCGGCAACGAATTGCCATCTTCAGAATCTTAATCACTCATATGAGATCGTTAAAAAATTAAAAACACTAAAATCATTACGGTAAAAGCGCACTTTTACGATATTGGTCCAATATCGTAAAAGTGCGCTTTTACCGTAATGATTTTAGTGTTTTTAATTTTTTAACGATCTCATATGAGTGATTAAGATTCTGAAGATGGCAATTCGTTGCCGAAACGCGTCAAAATAAGACGAGAAAAACGAAGTCGCACGACGGATATATGGTAAATATCTATTATATTAATATAAGCGACTTGGAGACAACTAACCTAAAATGTATAAAATTATATTTCTTTTCCAGTATGTTTTGTTCCACAAAAGAGAGAAAATAAATAAAAATAATTACGACAAAGCAACAACACAGTTGATCTTATGAATGAGGAACGACCAACAAAGACTGTAGTGCCTTGCCTACACACTACACAGTATAGATCGTTCTTGTATGAGCCTGCATTCACACATGAGTATCAACGTCACCTGATTTCTCCTAATGTTCTGATTGGCTGAGCTGAGCTTATCGCCTCATGTGAATGCGGGCTAGGAGTGTAAGAAAGAGAGGGTTTGTGATGTGTGTGCAATAATACGTGTCGTCTCTGTCTAATTGGTCAGGAGACGAAAAACGGTCAGTGACAGTCGGTGTTGATTCAATGATTCATGTAGAGTAGAATGGTCAAGTAAAATAAAAACCACGTGCAACTCTCAACCGGGTCGGTATCATTTGTTTTGCGCCCCAAACCCAGTTGCGCCCGTGGCAGGTGCCTTTTTCGCCACGCCCTCGTTACGGCACTGCTTTTAGCTTACAGAATACCAAATAATTTACTAGAACTCTTACTCTACCGTTATCAGGCAGTTTCAGGATGATTACAACTCAATCATCTCTTAATATTTAACATATAAACTTATAAACATGCCTGCTTTGGGCATTTTAGGTTAACTAGTTTATTAGTCAACCGACAATAAATGATTTAATGAACGTTTGTTAACGTTAAAAGAACTCTTGATAAAATATTTAAAATGTGAACACTAAAATAATATTTTGAAACAGTGTTGTTGAATGAAACATCTGAATGATCATTTGACTCTGTAAAAGGTAACTGTTTAGTTGTAAGTAATAATATAGCTTAACAACATTAGCTTCTTATTTATAATAGACAGAAATATTTAAATAGTAGTAGTAGTAGTAGACTCTTCCTAAATTACAAAACATAAATAGCATTTGCATTTTTTATTAACTTTCGTTAATTGCTTCAGACAGTCAACAATTCTCAATCGCTTATGAATGCTTGTTAATTTGATCTAGGTTTATTAAACAACTTCAATCAGGTGTGGTTATATCACGCTCAGTATTCATACATAATAAATGATTAATGTTTGCAAAATTCTTAATACTGAAATATTTAAATTAAAATTGAGAATTATCATTAGTACTGATGACTGAATGATATTAATAAGGTGCAATGACCTACATACTTTATTTTGTACACATTATTAGAATGTTGTTCGATTATATCGTCTTTTTAAAATTCTTAACTAATTTTGAGAAAATCACTGTACTCCCTTTTAAATCCCGGAATTGCTATGGATTATACACTTAGCAATCCTTATTAACGCACTGTTACACTTAAAACATCTTCAATAATAGTGTAATTATGTTTGCACAAGTTTAGGTTATGTTGCTTTGTTGACATCGGTGACGCGCACAAATTATGTAAACAGTTGATTTCATTCGGTGTCGAGTAGCCGTCTGCTCTCCTCTAAGGTTGATTAAAAAGTGTCTCAAAATGGCATCAAAATCTGCCGTTCCGTTTTGCGATCGTTGTAAAATTGGCTAATTTCTCGGATTTGATTGGTTGACGATTTTTAATTTGATGCACATACCCCCTTCGCGCAATATTTTAATTGTTGTTATTAGCATGGGGAGGCTGGGTTTGAGAGTATAAACATTTGCTTGAATTGGCACAAATATTTTATAATTGTAATAACTTTCTTATTATAGCATAGAATTTAAATCTAAGCTCATCACTGTATTGGTAACATTTGGCTCTTCATTTAGAATCCACTCATGGTGTGCTTTCGTTCATTATTAAGGGAGTTAATGTTTGAGATTATCACATTACACTATTCACTATTAATTTGATTTATTAATGAATTAAAACTATTTAATGGAAATCATATCTCCTTGGGAGCATGCCTTCCAAGTCCTTCAACACTTCTCACTTATTGGTTACTTATATCTATTGACAAAATATAATTCTTATCCTACCATTGATTTAGCCTAAGAGTCTATTAATTGTATTTACAAATTATTTATAATAAAAGGTATCTGGGTAACTTCTGTATTGACCCAGTTGTAAACATTGAGTTGTTACAACTACTGTTTATCTTTGTTTGTTGGAATATATTGTTATTCCTTGGTATTTTGGTCATTAATATGACCTCTATATGGCACTATAAAGTGTACATTTATTTTAACTCTTATTTGGGATTGTGTTGTCTTTTCAGACCATTATTTAGTTTAGAATAGTTTATTAGTAGTAGTATATTGATAGTCAGTCTTGTGTTTTTAACACACTAGTCTGTTCCTTAGCATATAGCATTGGATAATAGTAGTTACATCTGGTGTCATATGACAGGTGTACTTATTTATTCTTATTACATATTATGTCACTGATTATAATTCTTTTATACTATTATAATATTGATATTATATCTTACTTATTACATAGGTATCCTTCTGTTATTCCTATCTAACATTACAATGTGGTTTTGTCTATGTTTCACATGGTGAATCTCATTTTGGCTGTTTTTGTTCACTTGAATTCTTAGATAAAGATTACTCTTGGTACCTGACATTGGTATTGGTAGAAACCTTATTACTTCTACTTGATTTTGGGTACAAAATATTTCAGTTTAGACATGTTTTGTCTACTATTAAATATGAAATTAGGTGGAAAGTACCTGTATCTAGGTTATGTGGTGTTCTTATTTGCAACAACAATGGGTGTATTGAGTTGATGCAAATTTACATTTTTTAACCTTGTTTTTTCAAGTCTAATGTTATTAATGACAACTGGTAATTCATTATTTAGTTCTTTTTTCTTATCTTACATGATTTTTTTGATTACTTGACTAACAATTATTATAATTATGGGACAATTTTAATTCTCTTCTATATTACATTGACGCTGTGCATAATATGTCATTATGCTTTTATTTACAGCTTCTTTTATGTTAACATTATTGTTACTTCCACTCTTTTGTCTAATATAGGATGCCCTACTCATTTACAATATTATTAGTTATATATGGGTCATCTAAGTCGGTCAGTTATTGTTTTATTTTCAATCTGTAAGTTCTTCAGTTAGTATTTATACGGGTAAGATGTTAATCTATAGTTGACTGGCTCTTGGAATCTATATTTTATGCCATGGTTGTTATGTGTCTTTCTTGTAGTATGTTTCTTCCTTGTTTTTATTTGTTCCTTACTGACCGAATCTATTGGGTTATTGGTTCTTGTGGTATAATCACTGTTTACTGTATCTTCTTTCTTCTTCTATGTTATCATTATTGTTTATTACCATTACATTTTATTAACTCCTGCGTTGTGAGTTTATTCTTCTTGATGAGTTGCTCATGTAGTTTCATTCTTGGCATTTCCAGATTAAATACTTGGTGTGTCTAGTTGACTCAATTATAACATGTGTTAATATTTTGTTACTTAAATACTGGGCTCATACGTCTTACAATATCCAATAACATAATTTTGTACCCTCACACATGCATACTACAAACATGGCTACACATCCTTACATAGCATTCCACTATACTTAACATTTTGAGTGTGATCATCTTACGAACAGTTCCACACCGAGGAACGGACTACTTTTTTTGTAAAACTGCTTGTTTTTTGAAATGTATAAAAAAAATAATTTTAACGTAACTGCCACACATTGTTACATTCAATGCGGCAGTTTGAATGTAATAGTACCCACAATTACACAGATTTTGCTACAAATCTTATACCCATACATGTTTGCAAGTAAGGCTGGTACACGAGTGCTGCCGAGGAGTTTGAAGTGTATAAGGCGTATAAATTTTATCTCAAGCATTTGTTAAACGACCAGCTGAATTTTCATTCCAACACATTGTATGATACAGCATTGCAATTCTCTGAACGCCTGAAGCCGCATCACAGATAGCGCACAGACAACAATGACAACAGAGGGCAGTATGGATATTACACCATATGGTGCGCATGTGAACTTCGCGCGCTATTGTTAATTAGTTTTTTGTGATTTAAATATGTGTTGTGTCTTAATGTGTTGACGACCTCCAACGAGTGAAACGCACCTGATGATGGAACATAAGTTCTGAAACACGTTGTTTTTACATCTTTAAGATTTATATGAGGAAGCCACAGGACGGACTAAGAAGGTAATACTTATTCATTTAGTTCATTAAAAGCATCCTGGCTTAGATATAATGACAAAAAGAAGAACATCAGCAAGAAACAGAACACATAAAAGCACTGATATAGGAACAAAGGAATTTGCAGGAGCATACTGCTGCAGAGTTGGGTTCTACTATGTGGAGGTGTGGGTGAATTACATGGTGATTTCAGTGGGCAAGAGGTAAGATTATCTGTAGTAGAGAAGTGGACTGCAAATGTAAAATAACAGATTAAAATAGAAGCTGAACAGTCAATGAAATATCGGTATGGAGAACCAAACATGACTTCCATGTTCTAAGATTTATATTTAAAATCATATTCGAAATGAAATATTACCATAGAAACTACTTCTTTCTACTTATTGCTTCAGCCTTAACCACGGTACTGTGGTCACTAACGTATACCACCTCACGTTTTCGCACTCGATTTTCACTGATGATGGCAGTCAATGGACTCCCGAAAAGTCTGGTTTTGCAGAAAACACTGGACTACGGTTAAACAGCCCGGGAAGGAATTTTAACAAAGAACTACTTCTTTGGTGCCGATAACGTAGTACACAAAAAATTCTCCCCTCCCCAATCAACTATAATTTTCATTAATAGAAAATTACCCCCACCCCGTTCACCTAATCTCTTCATTTATAGATATTTCATCTACGTTTCTACAGTGGATTATTATGAGCTTCTTATTAGGATACATTATTTATCAAAATTAAGTACTTTACTCTTGTTAAAACATAAAACGTTGCAGGTAAACTACCCCTTTCTCTTAACCAATCTTCACCAAAATCAATAGACCTTCAGTCCTCTACAATTCAGGGAAGCATGCAAAAAAATATTTGATTCTGTTTAAATGTGGGGTAGTTATCGTTCGTCAAGAAAACATTTCTCTTGTTACAACATAAAATGTTGCAGGTAAACTACCCTTTCCCTTAACCGATCTTCATGAAAAATTCCGTTCTCTACAACTCAGGAACTTATGCAAAAAATTATTTTATTCTCTTTGAATTTACGGCAGTTATCTTTCGTCAAAAAAAATTACCATTCTTAAAACATAAAATGTTGCTGGTAAACTACCCCTTTCCCTTAACCGATCTTCAACAAAATCAACAGACCTTGAGTTCTCTTTAATTCAAAAAGGTATGCAAAAACTTAGTCGATTCTGTTTGAATTTGCGGCAGTTATCGTTCATCATATAAAAAATTACCCTTGTTAAAACATAAAATGTTGCAGGTAAACTACCCTTTCCCTTAACCGATCTTCACGAAAAATTCCGTTCTCTACAATTCAGGAACTTATGCAAAAGATTATTTGATTCTCTTTGAATTTACGGCAGTTATCTTTCGTCAAAAAAAATTACCATTCTTAAAACATAAAATGTTGCTGGTAAACTACCCCTTTCCCTTAACCGATCTTCAACAAAATCAACAGACCTTGAGTTCTCTTTAATTCAAAAAGGTATGCAAAAACTTAGTCGATTCTGTTTGAATTTGCGGCAGTTATCGTTTGTCATATAAAAAATTACCCTTGTTAAAACATAAAATGTTGCAGGTAAACTTCCCCTTTCCCTTAACCGATCTTCACCAACACCAATAGGTCTTGAGAACTCTACAATACAGGGCTGTATGCAAAATATTATTTGATTCTGTTTGAATTTGCGGCTGTTATCGTTTGCCATAGAAAAAAATTACCCCCTCACCGATAAAAAACGTTGCAGGTAAACTACCCCTTTCCCTTAACCGATCTTCACCAAAAACAACAGGTCTTGAGAACTCTACAATTCAGGGCTGTATGCAAAACAGTATTTGATTACGTTTGAATTTGCGGCTGTTATCGTTTGCCATAGAAAATAATTACCCTTGATTAAACAAAAAAATTGCAGGTAAACTACCCCTTTCCCTTAACCGATCTTCACCAAAAACAATAGGTCTTGAGTACTCTACAAATCAGGGCTGTATGCAAAAAATTATTTGATTCTGTTTGATTTTGCGGCTATCGTTTGCCATAGAAAAAAAAATCTACACACAAGACAGACAGACACACACAGACACTTTTCGAAAAATGACTTTTTTTCATGTTTTGAGTGTAGTACAATCAGAATCTGCAATAATCTCGAACACAATTTTTTTTGCCATACCATACTTCCATTTCCTTAAGGAACATGGAAGTAAAAAACAACCCTGTGTCTCAAATCAAATTGCTCAATAGATTGTACCAAAAAAGGTAAAGTCCAAAAAAATACAGAAAATAAGGTAACAGAGAGAGTTACTTTGACTGCAGTCATGCCTATTCATATCAACGGCCCAACATTTGATGGAAGCACTACTGGACAACACATCTTCGGCAATTTGAAGTCGCAAGCACATATTATTGGTTTCACTTATTCTTGCTTTCAAGTATCTGCCTTAGAGCTACTACAGAAAGTGTCATCTTACAGCCAGAACTCTTATGCAGAACAGTTTGAAGCAAGTATTGACTTACTAGTTAGACTGGCCTATCATAGAGCAGGAGAGAATTTCTGAATGACAATGGTGATACAGATATTTACTGATGGTGTCAGAGATAGTGAACTACAACAACTGTTACAATGGCAATATACCAGAATAGAGTGGATGGGCTTGTCTATGCTGTACGGTTTGAGGCCGCCAAGTCAGTGTCTGGTTGGGCGAATCATAAAGTGCGCACACTAACAGACTGTGACAACACAAATGATTAAAAGGAAGAATAAGAGACAGAGTCTTAAAAGTTCGGCACCACAGTATGAAGGTAGAAAGTACGGTAGACCGAAGCTATTTAGATATGGGGAACCTGGGCATCTACAAAGAGATTGTCGGTCCATTGTTAAGCAGTAGGGAAATGGGCAGTAGTCAGTACAACTAATTGGAGGAATGAAGCGCCTAGACAATACACAAGTTATACATTTTACAAAAACAGTAGGAACTCAGTATATTATCTGAAATGAAGTACGACAAATAAAATGGCAGCAATCAATTCATTTTGTTATAGAGCTTACAGGTGCTTAAAAGAAACAGAAACAGAAGATAGGGAGATAAAAAGATAAAGGGAATTGTAAAGAACAATAACTATAACACCAACATAGTGGATAAAGTTATGGAAAGTATTAACATGCAAAAAGCTAAAAATGAACCAAAACAAAAGAATTATGCATGGTCACTGACATATGTAGGATCACATACCAGAAAAATTATATAATGTTTTAAAAAATATGAGTAGCTATAGCAATTAAAAAACGTGAAACAGTATTTGATGAGATAAGAAATAAACATAGAAAAAAAATCCCAATCTTACAGACACAGAGTTTATAAATTAAAATGTAAATAATGCAACAAAGTGTACCTAGGTGAGACAGGATGGAAATTCGAATGCAGGCTATCTAACCACAAATGTGGAGAAGGTAATAGAACAACAAATTCATTATATGCAAGACACTTCATAGAAGAGAACCATAAGTTTGTTAATCCTTTAAAAGACTATGATATTTTGAAAGTAGTGAGTAACACAGTTAAAAGAAGGCTTAGAGAGGAGTTAGAAATATTGAAAGAAAGAGAAAGGGTTAGAAAATTTAATGAATACTAAAACTAAATGAGAAAGGATTTAAAACGTTAGGTATTAAACAAGAATGTACACAAAAAACACAACACAGAATGTACTACAAAGAAGTGTAAAAGTACCAACATGGCTGACTGAACTCGCTAGTTAATAATAGCCAGAAAGGACATTTAACTTATAGCTTGTTTATGAAAATGTGTTTGCTAGTGGTAGGGCAAGTGGGTATAAAGAAGTTGTCTAGTCATATTATTGTTATTTCCGATCTGACGATGAGCTGTGAAGCTTGAAAGCTCTAATTGGAATAATTTTTCTATAGGGGTGTGCAACAGTGTTAATTCTGTTCAAAAAAATATGGTTATCAGGATTTTCTGCTAATCAAAAATGATGTAATATAAAAGTTCATTCAGTAATAAATGTACTTTGTTCAAAGTAGTGGGCAAGTTCTGCAGCTCAGGAAGCATATTAGTGTTGTTGCATGTCCCATCGTTGTCTCTCACATGTCTAAACAGGTTTTATGATTGTTTTGTATATAAAGAGTGACCCACATAGAGTTGACTGTGTGGCAGCCATTATGGTTTTTAGTCATGTGATAGCTTATTTTGTTGATTGTACCAAATTATACACACAGCAGAAATGCCACTATATATAAGGATTTGACAGCATATCATTTCAAACAGGTTTATCTGTCTTCATTTCAGATAATATACTAAGCTCCCACTGTTTTTGAGAGGTGTATAACTTGTGTATTGTCTAGGCGCTTCATTCCTCCAATTAGTTTTACCAACTACTGCCCATTTCCCTGCTGCTTAACAATGGAACAACAATAGTGATTATAACCACTAACACAACTTTCTTAATTAAAAATACCCTACTTTTTGTTCAGAAATGTAACAACTGTATAGTAAGCACACAATACAGGCTAAAAATTTTAAACATCTAATTTGTGTTAAAATATTCTTTAGTCTGACCATGGCCGGATTTCAATATTTTTTACTTCCATGTTCCTTTTTATTCCATTCTAGGCTACTGTATTAAAAATTTGCATTCCAAAATATTGAAATTTCTATAGCTCACCACTACATTCAGATTTTAGTTAATATTCTCTTTGATATCCCACATGTCATATGCCCAATAATCCCTTTGAATTTTTGATATTTTATCAGAATTTTCCCTCACTTTTGGGCCCCTGGCATCCCAAAATTGTGACATTTTTAAAAATGAAGCTAAATTCATAATGGTTAAAGTTCTCTTTAATTCAATATTCCACACACTTTTATGATTTTTTTCTAAATTTTCACCCTGTAACGGGACAGATCTGAGGGGTTTTCTTTATTGCAATTATAAATGTAATACAAGGTTTACCCAAACAGGGCCTCAGTTTTGAACAATAAGCATTCTTTGTTGGGGCACAAAGTCGCACATTTTGTCAGCGCCCTGCAATAAGCACTGTTTCCTGATGAGTTGGAATGTGAACATGTGCGCGGATGATTGCGCCTCCGTTGGTAAAAAGCACGAATTTTTTAGCGAGCCTTTGGACTATGATACATTGGCCAGACTCGCTCCCAGAAAGGAAACTGAAATGTAACCAATTAACCCGTCACGTGATCGTATCAGCGAATCCCGTACCAAGTTGCCATGTATCAAGAAGGTGTGGCTTTATGTAGACGCTGAGAGAACTGCATTGTCGTGATCCATCCCTAGAGCCGGCCGGCTGAATATTGGGCTCACGAGCCGAAAGAAATATTTTTAGTGTAGAAATGTAAATTTAAAAACCGTAAACAGTGCAAAATTTAAACAGTGAAAAGTTAATCAATATAAACCTTAAAGGTTCAAACAGTGAAAACGATTCGGACAAAAAAGTGAACAAAAATGAACTAAATTCAACACGTGGTCGTCATGGATACAACTCCAGGAAAGTAATCATTTCAAAATCAACTAACAAAAATTATAATCAATTAAAAGCGCTA
Source organism: Magicicada septendecula (assembly GCA_034769895.1). Taxonomy (NCBI): domain Eukaryota; kingdom Metazoa; phylum Arthropoda; class Insecta; order Hemiptera; family Cicadidae; genus Magicicada; species Magicicada septendecula. The sequence goes on along the minus strand of CM068373.1, from coordinate 429,377,222 downwards.
AATCTAAATAACAGGGGTAAAAAAGCGTGAAAGAGTGTGTGGGAGCAAATGCTGGTTTGTTTTTATAGAATTTAAGTAACTATTTACTTTAAGAATAAGAGAAGTAATGTCAACTTTTGAGTGTCTTTGCTAAATGGGGTATATGCCTCAATATTAAAATCTGTCGGATTCCAATTCCGAAAGTTATTCAAGAAAGAAGTAATATCATTATGTTATACATAAAAGGAGAATACTAAACAGAATGTTAAATAAAATTTGAGTTAGTTAACAAGAAATGAGAGTTGAATTTCTTAGCAACATGTACCCTAAATCACGTTTATAGGCCACTAGTTCAAGTGAAGAACCTTGGGACCCGATGGAAAGGTAAGTGTGAAAAATGAGTAATTTTTATTAATTATTAATTTGTATTGTGAAAGTTATAGTACAACCCTCACACATTTTTACCAGTCTCCCACCTACATTTTGCGGGATCAGTGTAAAAAACAATAGGGTTCTGTACAGTAGAGTTACAGACACACAGGTCAAGTTTACCAAAAATCATTTGATGTGTTGAAAAGTAATCATGAGACATACCCCAACAGACAGAAAGACAAATGCCAAAAAAAAGGTCAAGTAAAAAGAAAACTCGATTCGTTCATTCAATTATTGAATATATTCATATTACATGTTAATAACAGTCATCAACCTACCCATTGCTCACAAGGAACAAAAGTGTAGAAGACAACATTCAAGTGTTTCACTGGTAAAGGAAATTCAATTTTATTGTATAAACTAACAACTGAAATTGAATCACCAATCCCAATCAACTAGCACTCAACTTGTTGGGTGACAGCACCAATGCAAGACATCTCCGGTGTTTCCATGTTTTAACCATTTCGCTGCCAACACGTGTGAGCGCTTATGCTTTGCCCGTGTGCCATATTTTCAGCAGCAGTGTGTGTATATATACACATGGAGCACTCTACCATTTACAAAATGGCCCCAATAACAATTATACATGTCATTTACTGCAAAGATTACACAATCTCAAAACACTCAACTGTCAATTAGCAAATGTAGATAAAAAATAAACTCACCACAACAACAATTACATTTATCGCTAACGCCAAAGATTATACAACCTGAGCAACACTCAACTGTCAACTCCAGATGTAACTAAAAGGCACACGCCACAACAACAAATATACGTATCACTTAATGGCAGCGTTTACAAAAACTCATCTGCGAATTATCTCAACTTTATCTCAGTTTCTACATGACACCAGACACACTGAATGAACTGTCTTTGTTTCAACAGCTGACTCATAACTAAAGACACTTCGCTGATCTTGTACGCACAATGCTTGTTCCGTGTATCACAGTGTAACTTATGGCTTTTTATCATTTAATTCGTTATCTTTAAAATTGTATTTTTGTATGTACTAGTAAATATCACTTTTAATTATATACAATTTACCTTAATTTCCGTCCAGTGACGTCAAGCGTAATTTGTATTTGGTTACGCGTTTCAGGCCATGTGGCCCATCCTCAGACCATCACTCCAAGAGGAGTTCGTTAAAAAATAAAAAATCCACAATAAAACAAACACATAATAAATAAATACAAAAATATATTAAAACATATAAAGGCGTGTATTTGGTTACGCGTTTCAGGCCATGTGGCCCATCCTCAGACCATCACTCCAAGAGGAGTTCGTTAAAAAATAAAAAATCCACAATAAAACAAACACATAATAAATAAATACAAAAATATATGTTTTAATTTATTTTTATACATATTATGTTTTAATATATTTTTGTATTTATTTATTATGTGTTTGTTTTATTGTGGATTTTTTATTTTTTAACGAACTCCTCTTGGAGTGATGGTCTGAGGATGGGCCACATGGCCTGAAACGCGTAACCAAATACAAATTACGCTTGACGTCACTGGACGGAAATTAAGGTAAATTATATATAATTATCATACAGTGACCTGGACCGCTTTAAATATGTTTAAATCACTTTTAACATCGGGCGCCATGTTGTACAATATAACATTACATAAATTTACGTTTCGGGCCAGAGTTCGTGCAACACGAACTAGTTTTGTGAAATAGATTACCTGAAATAAAACATACACAAAATACCATATATAAATTACTTTTATTAGTATTGAACTTGTATTTTAATACATATTGAAAAAACGATTAGACCCACATATTACGCCATGGGCGTTTTAAAAATAAATTTACCCTCCAAAATCATAACATGTAATATCAAATGTGTTATTATGTAATATTAGATAATTATGTAAATATAGATATACATATCTTTATATATTGTTGCGCACAACCCAGCACTTAGAAATTACCCACTCGCCCTCTCACTCTCTCTCTCTCATCCTGGTACAATTCTTTATTATTTTTATGAGCTCATTTTGAAAATTAAAATTTTAAATACTTGAATTTACTTCCTGTTATTTGTTATTTTGGTCATTTCAAATTAAGTTTGATGTGGAAATAAAATATGTATATGTGTGTTGATGGAACGTTCTCACCAAATAGTCGTATAGTTGTTGGTTGCAGTTTCCGTGCGGTAAAACTTCGCGTACCGCGAGTTTACCGTGTACACTTCCCGGTCACATTTTGAAGTAGATTAAACTGTATTTAAATAGTTGTTTAACCACAATAAGTGGTTCAAAAGTTAAAATTCACTTTGTGTGAACGATCTACCGTTCGTAAACGGTTGGCCGGCCGGCTGCGATCACTGTTGCTCATGAAATGACGCCGAGTCTTTGTTACATATTTCCGAAGTGGGGTGAATCTACGTCACAAGCCTTTTGTTAAGCTGTTGACAGCATCATGTTGTTGACAAAAACACATTCCTGGCCAGTCACGTCATTAAGGATCGTCACTTTTATCGCAACAAATGACATACTGTTTTTTGTGAGGCTTCACGTTTTTTGCTCCGATTCGGTCAAAATCCTGGCAAATATTATACAGTCCACTCACGATATATTCATACAGGTTATTTAATGTTTGTTTAATTTTGACCAAACTAAGGAATACAATATTTATGGTTTTTATACCATATTTAGGGTAATTACAAATTGTACCATAATTGTACCATTACAAAACCCCCTCAATGAAAGATTGTGTGTCGAAGCACAAAAACTTTCATTGACCCTTTCATACATCCTAAAGGGATCAGCCAGGATAAGTCGCCACAACCCCCTTACAATTTTATATAAAAGAAAATTATAACTCACCCTTGGTCTGATGATGATGACTGTACCTACATGACCTTACTGGACTTCTCCTTCGAGATCCCAACACCATAAGGCCACTTAGGCTCTTAACGCCCCTGCTCTGACGCGCTGGCCAGCTCAGGACCGCTGTCATATCACCAAACACTGAAACAATAAATGATAAATATTAAAATAGTGGCTTGGTAAATCACTCTACCCTGAACTGATCTGGTTCCCCTTAGCTAGGTGCTGGTTTGTGCTAATAAGCACTGGGTTTGCTTGATATATGATTAAAATCTAGTTATAAAAATTATCCTACTAAAAACGTTAACTCCCAAGAATTATAAAGAATTTCCTTTCTCCATATTGACAAATCCTGAATTATAAATTCTTTCGATTTCTATCGATAATATTTATCTCTTTCCATTTTATAATTATTGTAATTATAAAATAAACACATTGATATAAAAAGAATTAAAATCTAATTGAAAATATGAAAATTCCACTATAAATCTCCCAAACATGGAGAAAAACAAATTATCTTGATATAAAAGAATTAATAAATCTGTATGGTATTATTTATTTATAAATCTTATTGAATGGTTAGATTAAAATTATTATTATTCTTATTATTATTATTATTATTAACAGGTAATAATCTGTTATTAACAGCGCCAATTATATTTATCCCTTCGTACACATTATTTCCATACATGTTAAAAATTTTATAACATAAATACATAATACATTTTAGATCATAATACACATTGATACATTTACTACATTGAAATAATTTATTCATTTTTAATCTTGATTAAGATTTGCACTATAAGATATGCACTAACATTTGCATAATTTATTTGAAGTTGCATTTAAGTTAAAAAATTACAATTGCAGTTAATTCATTAATTAGACATCAATTATTATTTATTATAATTATAAAATTCATTTTAATTTATTATTACATTCTTATAATATTATTATTTCATTATTCATTTTTCATTACCTTTCTACTCTGAACTTTCTACCTACCTAACTACCTAACCTTTCACCTTCTATCATTGTTTAGTCTGGGTAACTCCTGTATTCACTATACTCATTATATTTTTACTTACCTTCTTCTAACTGACCACCAAATTTACCTATCATGACACCAATATCTCAATTATAAACACCATTACTAATTTCATTTAAATCCTATGGCACCGCTCGTCCTTGCAATGGGTTGGGTGTTCCCTAACTGGCTATATACATCCATAAGTTTTTGCCCTTCCAAAAATTCGGCAAACACTCCCTAAAACTACGCTATTACCTGCCACAACACTATTGGTTGGCTACTCCTTATCACCTCACCCCCACTACAGAATTCATCAACAACAAATATATGTTTATACCTTTACTTTATTCACCTCTACAAATAATCACTAACTACTGTGTCCCTAAATATCTAATACTTTCTTTGTATTATTTACTTCATAATTCTTAACTATCTAACTCCATTTTCATTAATTAAATAACTCACCTGCATTTTATCTATCCCCAGGGTCTATTCCTGTTTAAACATTCTACCTTGCTGTAATCACTAACAATTGTCTTATAAAATTCATCTCTCACCTACTCATAACAATACCTCTCACTTTTCAAATATATATATTCTTATTTAAATATTATTGTTATTCATTATGAATTACCTTCATTACACATGAATTAATAATTTAACTTCATTAATAGAAACTTTTATCACAATTAATACCTTACTTCTGTTATAAATTAGTACACTTTCTTTTGTACTATAATTTTTTAGTCATAAAGAATGATTACTCTTTAATGGTTATTCCATTATTTAAAAAATATTATTATTAAACATGTTAATTATTAAAAGACATAATAATACATACTGGTGTACATAAAATATACCTGCAATACAACAATAATACATACATAAATACATTGATATATAAATACATATAAACAATGAAAAATATACACTCCAACTCATTATTTTGTTATTTATCAAACTCAGTCCATAGCAGTCCAATTCAACACCACTTTACACATATATATTTAATGTTCATTACACAATTGAAACACTCTATCCACCATCATTGTATAACATTCTTATCTTAGGTCTATTTAATTTATTATTTAATAAATAAATTTTATGAATAGTAACATTATATTCCTGTTCATTTATAAAACTGTTATCAAACAAATATTTCAAGTCACGATCGAGTAGGGTTCCGTTTATCTCAGTACTATCATATGTCATTAATTTTTGTTTATTTTATAATCATCCTCATAATTTACTACCCCAGGTAAGTACTTAATACCATTATCATCATTTATTGTTATTTCAATTTCATTGTTATTATAAGGTAAGTATTCATTATTTTCATCCACCTTGTCTAACCCTAACCTTCCTATCAATTGTCTGTATTTTCTATTTACTTTAAAAAATTTTATTACTTTCTTTCTCTCACAATATCTCTCTATACTTTCTTTCTTAATACATTTCTCTCCATAACACCAAATTATACTCTCTCTCTCCAAATATGCAGGGGTCCCTAACATAAAATTATTGCACCGCTTATTAGGTACACAAAAACACCAAGAAACTTTATTTGTAGACCTATCGTCTCCCAAATATAAATTGAAGGAACTCTTGTCCTTATAAAAATTACGTGAAGACTTGTCTTCACCCCCTAACACAACATCAAAAGAAAATTCTACCCCCTGCACTCCTTGTACAAAAATACTTTCTCCATACTCTCTTTCTGACTCAATACACTCAAACATTTCATTATCATTCATAATACTTTCATTATCATTTTCTAACACCACATTCTTACTACCTGTAATATTCTTACTATCAGTAAATTCATTATTTGAGTTATCACTCTTAATTACATTATTATTCAGCACTTCATTTTTCGTACTGTTTTCCTTCTGGGTTTCTAATTGACTTACTAATTGACATAAATTCTCGTATAGTTTTGTAATTACTTTGTCACATTTCTTAATCAGATTATCGTGACCTAATTTGATTTCGTTCTTAAGTTCATTGAACTTGATATCAAAATTATCAAATTTGTCATTCAAATTTGTAAATTTTTCATCAAATTTGTTTAATAAGAGCTGCATCATTGCAGCAGTACTGTCTGACTTACTTTCTGACATTGTTGAAATGGATGTAGAGACCTTCTCTGCTTCTACACATACAACAGATACAGGTGTATCTGCTTCGTCAATCTGGCTAATTGGAGTTGGCTGAACATCCATTTCACTAGTTAAATTTACCTCAGCGGTACTGGTTTCTATTGCAATATTATCCATATTACTCATATTGTATTATTTTATGTTACTAAAACATATTTATTTATAACCTAAAATTTTAACCTTACCTTGCGCACGCTTTGCGTACTATAACGCTATTATCTCAGGTAATTATTTCACATACCGGTAGGTGTACTCTACATAAAATTATATTTTATGTCGAGTCCATGTTCGGCACGCGCCAATTGTAACTTATGGCTTTTTATCGTTATCATTAAAATTGTATTTTTGTATGTACTAGTAAATATCACTTTTAACATCGGGCGCCATGTTGTACAATATAACATTACATAAATTTACGTTTCGGGCCAGAGTTCGTGCAACATGAACTAGTTTTGTGAAATAGATTACCTGAAATAAAACATACACAAAATACCATATATAAATTACTTTTATTAGTATTGAACTTGTATTTTAATACATATTGAAAAAACGATTAGACCTACATATTACGCCATGGGCGTTTTAAAAATAAATTTACCCTCCAAAATCATAACATGTAATATCAAATGTGTTATTATGTAATATTAGATAATTATGTAAATATAGATATACATATCTTTATATATTGTTGCGCACAACCCAGCACTTAGAAATTACCCACTCGCCCTCTCACTCTCTCTCTCTCTCTCTCATCCTGGTACAATTCTTTATTATTTTTATGAGCTCATTTTGAAAATTAAAATTTTAAATACTTGAATTTACTTCCTGTTATTTGTTATTTTGGTCATTTCAAATTAAGTTTGATGTGGAAATAAAATATGTATATGTGTGTTGATGGAACGTTCTCACCAAATAGTCGTATAGTTGTTGGTTGCAGTTTCCGTGCGGTAAAACTTCGCGTACCGCGAGTTTACCGTGTACACTTCCCGGTCACATTTTGAAGTAGATTAAACTGTATTTAAATAGTTGTTTAACCACAATAAGTGGTTCGAAAGTTAAAATTCACTTTGTGTGAACGATCTACCATTCGTAAACGGTTGGCCAGCCGGCTGCGATCACTGTTGCTCATGAAATGACGCCGAGTCTTTGTTACATATTTCCGAAGTGGGGTGAATCTACGTCACAAGCCTTTTGTTAAGCTGTTGACAGCATCATGTTGTTGACAAAAACACATTCCTGGCCAGTCACGTCATTAAGGATCGTCACTTTTATCGCAACAAATGACATACTGTTTTTTGTGAGGCTTCACGTTTTTTGCTACGATTCGGTCAAAATCCTGGCAAATATTATACAGTCCACTCACGATATATTCATACAGGTTATTTAATGTTTGTTTAATTTTGACCAAACTAAGGAATACAATATTTATGGTTTTTATACCATATGTAGGGTAATTACAAATTGTACCATAATTGTACCATTACAACAGCCATAAGCGTACTAAACCATTCTCAGCACTTTACCAATTTAAAACGACATGCGACTTACCACATCCAGAGCATCATCATATTGACATAAAAATTTCGTGTGTATACACACCCAGAGCACCGGAAAGGCTATGATTGAATATAATTTTCAACTATAAATGTTCAACTTCAAAAATATTTTGTTAATAAAGTGACCGCCTTCAATGGAAGACTGATTGTATATTAAAAAAAAAAAAAACTTTACCTCTTGTGTATTCATTTCTTTTTCCACTTCTTCTAAAAGAATTTCATCCTTTATAATTGTAGTGATGTCTTCCAAATGCTGTAACAAAATAAATATAAATACAGTAGACTCCCGACTATCCGGTCTAATGTGCCAGAAGGGCAGGCCGGATAACAAAAAAGCTTGATAGGCCGGAGTTCTATAATTACTCACTTCCTGCCCCACCCATACCATTAAAATCACACTTTTTATACCAAAACCCGCTCTTATTCATATTTTCTGACGTCTTGGTATAGTCCAGTACTTTATAAATGTTTGTTATGTACTGTACTGTACGTTTTAAAAATTTATTACAGAAAAAGGAAGTCCAAGAATAAAAATATTGTATACACATTTTAAGATAAATTTTAAAATGCCTAACTTAATTGCAGGAAACATAAAATGATGTACACTGTACAGTATGAATACATACAACTTTAAAATAAACAAAACATTAACGTAAAACGTAGGCTTAATTCTTAATTGAAAAATCCCTTGATAGATGACTGCTTATCCGATTTAGCCCTCTTCTGCGACGCAATTCCCCTCCACTTACGCGACCAGATGTTATCAACTGGCGTCGCTTCCTCCTGCTGACTAATGTACTCCAGCACTGCCTCAATCGTCTTGAACACTTCTGAATGTGGGATGAGATTTTTCCTGTTATCTAAAGATGCCTCCTCCTCCTCCTCTTCTTCTTTTTCATCTTCCAGTGTCAAAATTTCCACACTATCTTTCTCTGTTATTTCATCAACTTCGTCATTTGCCATCCTTTCTCTAATGTCCTCTGCATTGACATCGTCACACCCCAGTACTTTTTCTAGCAACAAAACAAGTTTATTGTTTTCATCTTCCACTTCGGTTTCACACACGGGTTCAAGGTTGAATGTCCACCTTCATGGTTCAAAAGAATTTTCCAAGACCTTACAAGTGATATGTTTGGAATCTCTTCCCATGTTTCGGCCAACCACCTTATGACATCTAAATAGAAGAGCAGGGGGGGAATTCGCGCTTTTCATGTCGCAACTTGTGTTTTGCACATGGCATGTAGGTTCAAAAATAGGCCGGATAGTCGAGAGTCTACTGTATAAATAAAATATCTACCCTAAAATAAAAAATAAATTATTAATTTTCCCAATGAAATACGGCTGTTTTAACAAACTGTAAACATTTACTGCCACTGTTCAAATTGGTCGCACGCACACACGCACGCGCGCACACACACACACACACACACACATTTCAAACACTTTTTGCTACGTTTCTTGATGCATATATAATTTATAATTTCTTTACCTCACGATGTTATAGCCTATTCATAAACATACAAACACAAAACTAAACAAACTAATACACAAATCAATACAAAACATGACACAATTTTCGAAGTACTCAACATCGAAAACACTCAAAAAGTTAATACAGTAGGACCTTGATAATCCAGCATGGTCGGACCGAGAGCGTGCCGGATTATCAAATTTTCCAGACTATCAAGGTGTTTAGATTAAATATGATAAAACAAGGGACAACGGTACAGTACACCTGTTATTGTGCAGTTACATAGGTAAATTTATTATTTAAATTACATAGGACCATGTTCAATTACAACAGTAAACTTTTTCTTAAAAATTAAACATTTAAATCAAAATCAATAATTCGTCCATGTTAGGGTGAGTGTTAGTGATTGTCCATGGAGGTCGATGCCACGTTGGTTGTCGTACTTGAGGTTTGTTAAAAAAATGATCTTATATCAACTTGTCTTTTGTTGTTAGATCTTTTGTTTTTAAAAAGTCATTGTGGATTATATGAAGATTCATAACTTCAGCCATGTTGTAATGTTTATTTGCCTCCACAAATTTTACAAAAGTGTGTATTACATCGGTTGCCTTGCGCCAAGTAACGTTATTTGATCCACTACCCTCATCTTCCTCATCACTTTCCATTTCTTTAACTGTTTGAGGATTTAACATACTTTGAATGATCGTTTCATCATTTATCTCCTCCACAGTACGTTCGTCCCTGTCAACATCTAGCCAGTCAAACACTTCTTCATCAGACATTTTTGACAATGATGAACAGCCTTCTGCAGGATTTTTAACAGTCTCCAGCAACTGACTTGCAGGATCATCTAGGTCATCTAGTTCATTATGTTCACTAAGGGGATTGTTCATCACAGATGGCCATAACTTTCTCCATGCTTTTATTAACATATCGTATTTTACTTCTTGCCAAACAACAGCAGCTGCAAAAATAGCATCTTTCATGTTAAAAGTTGATTGAAAGTCTTTTACACTACAGTCCGAGTTTATGAGTCCTTGAATAAATGAAACCCTCTATTAGCACTTAAAGTTTTGAATTACTCCTTGATCCTTAGGCTGAATCAAAGGGGTAACGTTTGGAGGGAGGTATTTCACTGTTATATTTGCTTACTTTAACTCACTAGCAGGAGGATGGGCTCTACAATTATCTACTTACAGAACAGCCTGTGTGTTTTCAGGCAAACCAAATTTTTTGAAGTTTTGTTTAACTCCAGGAACAAACTGTTCAAAAAACAAATTTTTAAAGAGCTGAGCGTCCACTCAAAAGTAACTTCAAATTCATTTGCTGCAGCCTCATCAGCAGATTTAGACTCCCCTGAAAAATCTAATTTGCATATCCCATGACGAGTTTAAAGTTGTGCAACCAACCTCGTAAAAATTTACAGTCTCCTTCTTTTACGTTCAAATCGCTGCTAAAACTGTTTGGTTTTTTCAATTACCATTGGACCTGTTATAGGTTTTCCTTCAGAACGTTTTGCTGAGAACCAGGTGTACGTACAATGCATTATCCAACTGGTCAAGCTTAGGCTTTTTTAATGTTTGACAATTGTCAGTAGCTTTTTTTTGTATCCGCTTGAGCCAAAAATTTTTGAAGTTTTTCTTATTGTTTTTTTATATCATATAAGGTTGAGGATCCAATATTAAATTTTTCCATAATTACATTCCTGTTTTCTCCCTTTTCTAACCTATTTATAATAATGATTTACCTTATTGAAACCGTCCAGTGACTTCAAATTGTAAATTTATGACGCGTTTCGAGTCATATGACCCTTCATCAGATATTATCACTCACAAGGAGATCATCAAACAATAAAATTCACAAAAACACAAAACACACATATGTACAATAATAAAACCTATACAAGCATCCGACACAGTGCACTGCGTGTGGCCCACTGGACTCTGAGCAAACGCGTATCACGCCGGATGGTGGATAACATTCTTAAGAAACACAAGGCTAAGAAATCAAAACAAATAAATAATATAAAAACCAAAAATAAGTACATCTCAACCACATACACGGAGATAATGCCCAAAATTCTAACGTCTGTTTTTAATAGGCTTGGTTTCACCACCATTTTTAAAACCATTAATAGCCTTTGGAATTCAGTTCGCCAGGCTGTTCACACACAACTAGAGTCAAGGACGGGTGTATATAAATTGATTTGTAATGATTGTGAATGTTTCTATATTGGTCAAACGGAGAGACCTTTTATTAAAAGGTTTGGGGCCGTGCAATAATCACGTGATGTTTTTTTAGCAATTTTTTAACCCCCCCTCCCGCCTGGTGATATGTGGTGAGGTTTTAGACTAACCCCCCCCCTAACCCAAAATCACGTGTATTTTTTTGGTACAAAGTATCTTAAACATTTTCAGAATATTATCTTTAAATACAGGTATAATCTAATTTAATTCTGGAAAAATAAGCACCGTGATAAAAATATCCAGACAGACATTAAGGTTGCAGGTTGTTTCTGACTGGCATAAAAATAATAAAGGAAAGGTGTAATCTTGTGAAAAACATATATTAGTACTGGTACATGAATATATTTAATGAATATTGTCCTCGGACCACGGATTAGCGAGACTTTCTTCAACACTAACAATTGGATAGGTATCTTGCAAATCAGCTGTTGGCATTGTGCTTTGTTGAAGATCAACGTCAGTCTCATCAAGCCACTCGGCGTCATCATTTTCGCGCACTACGCAGAGAATCTCTCTCGATGTAGCGATCGATCGTCGCGTAAGGATACGTGAAGATTGTGCATCTCTGAAGTATTATTGCTCGGATTATTAGGTTGCTTGTGACATGACTTTACATGTGCCTTAACACTCTTCTTTGTACAGAAATACAGTCCACACCGCTGGCACGTCCTTCCCTCAAGCTGCTGACGATCCTGCTTCAGGCTAGGGCAATACAGGTCATAAGGCAATTTGTCAAAGCCCTCATGCGTTGGGGTAATTCCAAGAGACCGGCGTAAAAGAAATGTCGCAAACGTCTTGCCATCATGCTCTTGTGGCGTCGGAATACAAAGGCCACTGGACGACTGCAAAATCGGGTAAGGAGGTATCACAAAGCGTTCTGGAAGAATACTTCGAAGAGAACTCCGCATATGTCGACAGCAAGTGCGGTCATCACACTTTACCACCTGGTGATGATATTAAGATATTTTAATTGTATTGTCTTATTAATTATAAGATAAATAAATGACAAAATAATAGGTAATAGTGAGAAAAGTTAATAATGAAAAAACAAATACACGTGACATCTCACTACACCCCCCTCCCACCTTGTGATATTTTGTGATTTTTCCGAACCCCTCCCCCCCTTTCGAGCCTCACGTGATTATTGCACGACCCCTTTCGGGAACACACTCCACATAATTTCATCAATAAAGGTGTTTCTATAGATAATATAAAATCTAATTTCACAAGACATTTAATTACTTGCAACCATTCGTACACGAATTTTAATACGAATTTAATACCTTTACATTATTGTAGTAAGGGTCGTTATATGGATGCATGGGAAGAATTTGAAATTTATAGTGGACATAATAACCCAGTTACTCATGATGGCATACTTAACGACAAATTAAATTTCAAATCAAACCCGTTGTATGACACCGCGCTACAATCGATTATGAGATAACACACGGCGTGATACGCGTTTGCTCAGAGTCCAGTGGGCCACATGCAGTGCACTGTGTCGGACGCTTGTATAGGTTTTATTATTGTACATATGTGTGTTTTGTGTTTTTGTGAATTTTAATGTTTGATCTCCTTGTGAGTGATAATATCTGATGAAGGGTCATATGACTCGAAACGCGTCATAAATTTACAATTTGAAGTCGCTGCACAGTTTCAATAAGGTAAATCATTACTATATAAAGTGACTTGGACCGTATAAAATAATGTTTAAACTATTTATAATGTCAAGTTTTTGTTAGATTGTCAAAGTCACATGTTTTCTTCTAATAGAAGCATTGGATTCTGGTTTTTGTGTTCAGAAAACATTGTGATCAAAACTGTGAAGCAACAACTTAAAACTGAACTCCACTGAACAAATCAGAACAACATAACTGTATCAATTATTTTCTCTATGTTAGCAGCCTTCATCACAACTTTGTCAAATTTTGTTGCTTCCCTCCTATATACACTTTTTCCTCGAACGAAGTCTTTCGGTTTTGCAACCATTATCAAGTTCTTCCTACAACAACAAGTTGACAACAAGTTCCTACAACAAAATTTGACAAAGTTGTAACGTAACTGTAGCGGAGTTCACTAATACTGTAACTCAAATACGGTACGGCACGCACTGTGTAAACACAAGAAGCACACACTCACGACTAACCAATACGAAATGGTGCCAATGACCTGTACAGTAGTCAGCTCACAAACTCTGCCGAGACTGTCAATTGTGTCAAGGACAACTGAGCATTTTCAAAGAAACATGATCGCGCCAACAGCAGCAGAGACGTTAAAAATGCATTCCAGTGTGCCTGAATATGCCAAATTACGTCATTCTACTGAAACATCTGAGAGACCACAAATGCCACCTGAATTAGCATCAGCAATTTAGTCAAACATTGCGATATTTTCAAATCGGTTGCTGTTGATAAAAAGTGCCGGACTATCGAGGATTCCGGACTATCAAGTTCCGAATTATCAAGGCCTTACTTGATACACAACAATCACACACAATAATACCAGTATACAATACCAAAAACCAACAGGAAAGCATAACAAGGCTGAGGATGGGAACAATAGGATTCCCGAAACATGTTCCAAATACAGGAAAATACATCTTGAGGTAAAGAAATTAAAACTATTCAATAAATTTCTGTAGGTACAGTAGAGAAATTTTGGTCAGATGTCTGAGTCTGAACAGTGCTATGAAGAAGTATGGAGTTAACAACTGTGAATCTACTTGCTGTAATGGGACTCCTTTAGGGCAGTTGCAGAATTATGGAGTCAACTTATTTAATGTAAATTATATAATCAATGAGAGTGAAGGACATAATATTAGACCAAAGGATGTTCATTAACAAAGATATGTGAACATTTGGCTGTTATAGCAAGCGTGACGGTATATTTATATGGTACCTTATACATTTATAAGGAATTTATAAATGTATAAGGTACATTTGGACCTTAAACCAAGCATGACAGTATGCACACATGCTGTTAACTCGATAAAAAAAAAAACATTCAAAGCCAGTCACAACAAGGTTCTGCATAGCCTCAACTTGCCTTAACTTGGAAACAATCCGTAACAGGGATGTGTTAAAATATGAGTTAAACTGTTAGCATAGTAAAAGCACAGATTTACTGACATTCTTGATACACCATCATCATCTTCACAACACAGCATAGGCAAGGTGCTGCCTGTTCCATCTTAAAAATCCTCCACCAATCTCTTCCTGGGTCTACCCACACACCTGTGTCCTATAGGTTTGAATTTCCAGACTTGTTTGGTCAGTCTGGAATCTGTCATTCTTTCTAAGTGTTTTTTCCACTGTTGTTTGTAATCTTTTAATTTTTCATTCAAGTTAAAAACTTTTAACTCTTCTCTTATGGCCATATTTCTTATAAGGTCAAGTTTAGAACACTTTTAAACTCCTCTTGAGAATGCCATTTCTGAGGTCCGTATTTTACCATCTTGTCTTTTCGTTGTTGCCCATAATTCACACCCATAGTGTGTGTTCCTTTACATAGTACAGGGACTCCCATAACTTTGTAAAACTTTAATTTTGCATCTCGATCTACCTTGTTTCTAAAAATATGTTGATTTTTTCCGCAGATTGTTTGGAACTTACCTAACTTGTGCACTTGTTACGGTGCAGTGAAGGAGGAAGTGATCTGCTATATGGTCATTTGTATTTGAGAAATGGAGCAGTGCGGACAGTATTTCTTAGCTCGGTTCCACACTTACTACATCGTTCAATATCGTGTGAATATGAAGTTTTACATTTGTTTTTCTATAAGGTAAGACCTAGTGATTTTCTATTTATTCATTCTACAGCGGTTTCATTTGTAACTCTCTAATTCCGTACATTGACGTCTGTTATAGATTCACTGCTGATGTTAAAACCATCTGACAATTCTATAGATACTTTATGCATGTGTGTGTGTGTTATTGCATTATGTAATGCATAACTGTGTATATTTATTGTACCATTTTTGATGGTGTAATTATACTTACACACATGATTGATGTCATGTTTTATTTCACACATACTGTTTTGCACTGTGTGTGTGTGTGTGTGTGTGTGAGAGAGGAGAATTATTGTTTTCATTAGGTCAGAACAATACACAAAATCTATGTGCACACATATACATCAAGATGCTTTTACGCAAAGGCTACCCGACCCACACACATTTTATCTCTTACACAAGCAGCCAACACATCCATATACACATTTCTTTTTCCTCAACACTCATTAATCATTTGTGTGAAGGTTAACTTTACTTTTGAACACTGAAAAAAACCTGCGACAACTAAGACAAGAAGAGCCGTCAAGACACAGTGTTTTACTTAACACACACACACACACACACACACACACACACACACGCATGCATGCATGAACGTTAACCTTATTTATGAACATAGAAAAAACAAGACAAGAAGAAGAAACCAGGAACTCGCCACTTTATTTTCTTTCATACACACGTATACATTAAGTGACACAATTTTATGCCTCACACGACATCGCCCTATTAAATCAAGGCAAGCAGAGGACAAAATGGCCACGGACATGATGGATACACTTGTTAAGAGAACATAAATCCGTTCCTGCCATGACGTAGACACACTGGTGATAGTGCCAATGCTAAATTTTCCCTCACACATCCTTCTTTAACCTATTTTCCTTCTAGAGGGAATTTTCTTCTCCCTTATCACATGTTGGCCACACCGACTACCGCAATTCAAACACACCAATCACAACTGATTCTGCTATATGATGACGTGACATATATTAAACATGGCCGACCAATCACTACACTTCGCACCAGTGCTGTGGTACCCCCACATGGTGCCTGTCACATGGTACTCCCACCATGCCCACGTAATATCCCTACTTCAGTTACATTCTACCCCCACCATAATCATGTCGTACTCACACCCCTGACGTCATAAAATTCAAATTTCCTGCCACGTGGTACTAGTACATGTTATGGCTAAATCGTATGGACTGAAAGTGCACATAAAAATGACTTCCATGAGACACCAAACGGTCTCCAACAGTTTTAACCAATACGTTTACAAATAACAATGCTGTTCATTATAACAATAAATGCTTGTTACTATAAACAAATTTATAACTATGTATAATACCTCATCAACAAACTGTTCATTCTCTTCTTTGATGATTTCTTCTTTT